>JZLH01S0156288.1:83179-95621 GCA_001188425.1 Eucidaris tribuloides
ACCATACATTTTCTTAAAGCTGAAAGTGTGCTTTTTCACAACATAACATCAATTTTGAGCCATGACTTAATACTGACAAGTTTAATGAGCTGTCATCAATACCACAAAACTATACGATTTTTGTGATATTACCCTTCAATTTTTTTTTACACACCCTGTATAGCAACTTGACCTTGGATGATTGAGATTCTCTGAAGTATAAGCTTTCAGAAAATGTATACTTTTGTTAGTTTCTGATAAGTACTTTTTGAGTTATATTGGTTTAAATGCAAGAAGTGACAAAATTCATAATTTTGGTGCCTGTAACGCAAAGGGGTCCCACCATACGACACATGACCACAAACAATATTGGATCTATTTTCTAGACTCATATCCGAGACTCGTTTCCAACCAAAAATTCCAAAATCAACTGAAAGGTGGTGCTTAATTTTTCAAAATATAAATGAATTATTTTCAGATTTTTGTCTGCTAACACAGCCCAAAAATCATAACAAGGGCGGGTGATGTGAAACTAATAATCAAGCTTCATTGGTCTAACCAAGATTTTGGTAGGCAGGGTCATGATAAAAATATTTTGGACCAAATTTGGTCTTCATATCTTAATTTTTTTCTATTGTTAGGCTCAAAACTTTTCAGTTCCTTGTCAAAATTATGGATGATTCTTATAGAACCCAAACAGGACCAACATCAAGTACATGTGCCTCTGTAGGCTTATAATAACAAGGCCTGTTTTGTGTACATGGACAATCTGTGTATTCATTGATTTATTAACCCGTTGGTGACTAAGTATGAGTTGACCCATGTCGGGGTCTATGGAAGATGTGTGTTATAATTAAATTGTCTCCAACAGGTTAACTGCATGCATGTTACCAAAAAAATAAAAAATAGAGAGAAAAAATAAGGAGCATAACAGCCAGACACACACATAAACAAACAAAACAAAGAAAATAATGACTTGCCCAACAAAAGAAACAGAGGGAATGAATAAAATGTATATAGTACCCCTGAGTATGATGTTGATAATGTATGCTCTGCACAGTGATGAATTCTGTATGACATTAGGCAGAGCACACATTCTCACTTTAGTTCTATCATTCCGTACTTACTTGGTGAAGTTGATAAAAAGTAAATGCCTTTGGTACAGGAATGGAGGTTGTAACCTATCAAGAATGGACACCAGTTTTTCCTGAAGAAATAAAACATATAAAACATTTAAAACTCAATATATTACAGGATATCAATTCATGTTACTAAACAGTGGAAGATCTGTTCTTAGCAAGATGACAATGTGATTTATTTAGTTGGTGAAGTTGATAAAAAGTAAATGCCTTTGGTACAGGAATGGAGGTTGTAACCTATCAAGAATTGACACCAGTTTTTCCTGAAGAAATAAAAAATATAAAACATTTAAAACTCAATATATTACAGGATATCAATGTTACTAAACAGTGGAAGATCTGTTCTTAGCAAGATGACACCCCCTCCAATGTGTTAATCATGCCTGGGGCCCAATGGACCCAATCTGTAAACTAATTATATAGGGCCTAGGCCTTCATAAAGGCAGGGTTCAATGGTTCAACACTAAGACTTGCCCACTTGCCTTTGGCAAATAAAATTTAATGTTGGGCAAGTAAAAATACCAAATGTTAGAATTTACTTGCCCAATTGGGGGGGGGGGCAAGTTAAACTTGATTATCAAAATGAGGAAAAGGTCCAAGAAGATGCGTCTGGCAAGAACATTCTTGATTCTGTACGAAAAGACGTTTATAAAAATTCACCGGGAGATTCATCAGGAGATTCACTGTTGGACACTCGTAAAAGTCTGTTTGAAAGGGGCATTACTAATGATTAGTGAAGGCAGTACAAAATGTTAGACAACGTCACAACTGAATATAAACAAAGACAATTTCACCTGAGTTTGCTTTGCTATCCTTCTCTCATTGAATGTTTGGGAGGCGACCAGGTGAAACTTGTTTTTTCAGCCAGCGCTTGGAAAACGTGGAGGACACTTCGGCTCCCACACTTGCCGACTCTGTTGAAAATGACTCGGTCATGTGTCTGTTGAGGCAATGAAACATAATTGAATTACATTGAAACAATGAAATATATCATTAATTGAATTAATTGATTGATACATAGAAACAGTGATGAACAGCTTGGAACAGGACAATGAAGCCCCATTCAGATAGAAAATGGTTTAGGCATAGATACTACATGGTTTAGGTGAGGGAGTTTAGGGCAGTCTTGTAAGTTGTAACATTCAATTATCCCCCTCCTTCAGATAGCACAAAATAGGCATAGCAGCTGCGGCTTTTCGCGGTGTATAAGCTCGCATAGTACCTCCTTGATTAAACTAGGACATGGTTGGATTTCCAAGTGTTTGCACTACCTAGGTTTGCATTACCTACCAAATCGAGGCATATTGTCCTCAGTTGGAAAGTATGTAGATAATAGAGTGTTGGACAGTTGGACACAAGTCCTCATTGCTGCCAGTGCGCGCACACACACACACACACACACACGCACACGCACACGCACACACACACGCACACGCACACGCACACACACACACTACACACACACACACACACACACACACACACACACACACACACACACACACACACACACACACACACACACACACACACACACACACACACACACACACACACACACACACACACACACACACACACACACACACACACACACACACACACACACACACACACACACACACACACACACACACACACACACACACACACACACACACACACACACACTCTCACACTTCTTGTACCGGTGTGTGCATTCTTTATCGGATACGAAACAACATACATATCCCGATAGGGCCCTCAAAATCTATAATTTTAAACAGTGAAACAATTGTATTAATAGTAATATTTCGGATATTAATTCTGTGAAACTTTTTGACATGAAAAACATGAAAAAGGGAGAAAAGACCAATAAAAAAAAACAAGAGTATAAAGCGGCAATAGCATGCACAGGTATCTTTTATGCTGATTAATGTTTACTCATCACACAATTTGACACTAATGCTTTTATTTACATGTAATTCGAGCCAAAGTTGTTGGCCCATATTAAACTGTGTCTCCAAGGTTTTTTTTTTCGTAAACAAAACATCAACCTTAGATTACACATACTTATAGCTATTGTAATTGGATTTCATGATGTTGGAGTGTTCGCGCTTCGCGCGGCGGGGGCCAAATCTTCCGTCAAACCCACACTTATTTCTTGGTCCACCTTCAAATTCTTTACAACAAGATATCATAATCTCATTGAATTTGTTTTCTTTTTAAGCCCGGCAAACACACACTCAGAAATCCAATAATTATAAAATAATTATTGAATCCACAATTCAAACATATTTCCTGATAAGAAGGAGACGCGATAAAAATCAAGTTTTTGTGTTTCGAAAGGTAAATATAGCAATATTATAGGGCTGGCGTCTTAGTGTAAACAATTGTTATCAATATCACGCATGTGTCTAAGAGAGACTGTAAAAGGTTTGCACCTACACTATGTAATATGCAAGAACTGAATGCGTGAATCGTGTATGCAAAGTACATGTATAGCGCTTAAGCGTGTATAGAAAATATCTTTTTTTTTTACGAGAAAATGTGATAGATTTTATATGAGTGCATCTATAAGCATTTACAACGTAATTAAGCGTGATAATTTTAACCACAATAATGTGTGTGATTGTACATTATATTTTCATGTATATTTATGTGTATATGCAAGTGTTGGGGGGGGGGGTCACGACCCACCCGTCCCCCGGGATCGCCGCCCATGTTGTCCATGTGCGTTTCACTTGAAGTCGTACACATGCCCAATTTGAATACCACTGACATGTTTGGTTTGAATTATTTCTTTTCACTTGCTGCACATCGCACTGACAACTATTACGCCGTATTGACACCGTTTCGTCTATATGCTGTAGTCTAATTATCCAGTCGTTTACGCGTTAAATAGCAGGTAATTATGGCTCCTAATGCAGTTTCAAAATCGATTATACTAACACGACTGTGAACGTCACCTACTTTGCACGTTTTTCCTGTATTTTTTGTGATCATAGGACGAAATTGCAGATTGCAGCTAAAAGTGTGAAATTGTGGTTGTATACCGTACATGTAGGTTATGAGGGTATACATTGAACACCGTGCTGACGGTACTTCATTTCGTTACCTCGAAGCGAATATAATAATGCGATTTTCGCGAAATTCACTGCAGAGAAAAACGATATCCTGAATTTATTCATCGTCCAAAAATATCATGTGCTGAAAAATAGTAGGGCGTTAACGCAGTACCTGTTGAGAACCAGAAGGGTGCTATCAACTTACAAAGTCAATGGCAATATCGTCCTTCTTGTTGCCAATGAGTTAAAGGCTATCTGGTTCTTAACCGACTATACAGCGTGGCCCAGAAAGAATGCTACACATGCGATCTTTAATTTCTTCAAAATCATTCACAAACTGTCATTGGTGATTATTTCATGGTTTAGAACATTCTTTTTCCAACAAAATGATACCATGATCATTAATTTTGATTGAGGTGTTTGGATCTTAGGGCTATTTTTCTGAGGCAATGTAATTTCCTAAATTTGTTAGTTTTTAAACTCCAGCGATCATCAGAACACCGAAATATTCTCATGTTACAGTGTGCCATAGAATAAGCTCCGCCGAGACAAAGGGCAGGAATGCCCTCGATTTGATAAAGAAGACGATGTGAGTTACATCTCCATTGTCATCGCGGTTTGTCTGCTATGTCATGCTAAGACGCGAGAATATTTCGGTGTTCGGATGACCGCCACTGATGAAAAATTGATAAATTTGGGGAACGACATTGCCTCGGAAAAATGGCCGCAGGATCCAAACAAATTACTCAAAATCAGTGATCACGGTATCATATTGTTGGAAAAAGAATGTTCTAACCGCTGAAACAAAAACCAATGACATATTGTAGATGATGTTGAAGAAATTAACGATCGCATGTGTAGCATTCTTTTTGGGCCACGCTGTATATCGATAGTGTCTGTGAGTGCGTTACGATTGTTTGTGGGGCATTCGGCAACACGTAACGAGTAACAGTCACAAAATGCCCAATGATCGAGTGTCGACCAATGGGAGGCAATTTTCACGAATCATGTGGAGGATTAATTCCACCTGCCCGTAATCTATCATTTACCGTGGCTCGCAGCCGGAAAGAATGCTCGTGTACATTTTTGTTTTTTAAAGCTTCAGATGTAAATTGAAAATTCAGAGTTCATCTACACATGGATATTCTGTAATCTGCTGTACAACTTGTACAGTATTGCGTATTCATGTTTTCAACTTTCATATAAAACCGATCTTGTATGCAATGCAACCAATTCTGATGACGCATGCGCTATGCATAATGGTTAATTTTCCTTTAGTTTCCCCAGTGTGAAGTATACGAATAACGATCCCGTTTGATGATCAGCCAATCCTTTTTATGATTGATGGCTATACTGCAAATGCTGGAGTGTTAAATTTATCACCCACGGTGATGCCCAATATATTAGTAGATGAACACCCTGCGGTATCCAAACGAATTACCTCAAATACCAAAAGTGTTTTATTTAACACCAGGGGTATTTAAAATCAATACATCTGGTGTCTATATTTGCTAACACATGGGTGCTAAGTTTAGCACTACTGTACATGCTGGCAGTGTAGCTGTAACTTGGCGACGTGACGGTTACAGCTCAGAGGTAGACAATCGGCGCTCTCCATCCTTTTCGATCTCTGGTCTTCTGCACTATTACCAGTTTCACCAGCTCACCAGTTTCTTACTTCTTGACCCTACCAAATGATCCATTATAATATGCATCATAGTGTAGAGTAAGCTGAGGTATTGTTAGGACTAACTAACCTTCATGAATGATGGTCACACCACACCGCACAGGTACTTACATCAGATGAAAGTCTGCAGTACTGTCACCACCACTCCTTTTCCATCTAATGAAGATAGCACGCCGCGAAGCGAATTGAAAGTGAAGTAACGGTCGAACAACGCTATTAGATTTGGAATTGTATGACAGTTACATTACTTTCTAGTGTGACTGCCAAACATGATTCGTGTACCTTCGTAGCACAGCTTAACTAGGATCGGTCAAAACTCATACCAGTGAAGGCGAAGTATTGCCAAGCTGCGTCTGGTACGCAGAAGCATATGGCTATACCAATAACCAGGGAGAAGCTACAACCAATGTCTGGATTTTAGAGTACCTCTACGCAACTGGATCAAACGACCCATTTACAATCAATTTATCGATTACAATATTACAAATAATGGTAATCTGTAAAAATCAATGATAATCAAACCACTTTTTGTGAAATGTTGGGTGATATTTTGTGGTAAATTAAATAAGTGGTATAAATGACTGGACTACCAAGTCTATTCTTTCAATCTCTCTGTATAAACAGACCAAAAGGTGGCTGCAAATGATCCCGTTGTTGAAAGCAGCGAATTAAATGCGGCATAGTCGAAGCAAAGCTAGGGATCTTGTTTTACCGGCGGTGAAAATAGATGTTGCCTTCCGGTATTATTTCTCGTCAGCTCGGCTCGAACTATGAATATTTAACCGTCGAAATTGTTCGTATGTTTACTCCACTTTGGCGCCCAATCATGACGGTATCATACGCCCGATAAGCTAATGATCAATTGTGACATGTAGATAACTTGCGTGATTTCCCATATATCACTTTGTCATTCTGTTGCATACAGTACGCCAGTCACATGACATTTAATTTGCGAGTAAACTTTGACATTAAAAAACGTGCCAAAATATCGCACGTGAATCTATCTTTTCTAAAGTCTCTACATTATGTCCCCTATTCATAATAGGGAAAGTATGAAATGGTGAACATCACATCAACTCCAAGTTAACACATTTTTATACAAGTTAACAGTTTTTTCCTATTGGAAGCTCGTGCAAAATGTAACAATATTTCAAGTTTGCAAAAATTGAGCTACAAAATTCTTCATGCTACCCTCCCTACTCAAAAGTATTGCAACATGCACTATAATGAATGCATTTTGAGTTGAAGGGGTCTTTCTATAATGACGTCCTAATGAACTTTATAATTAGAAAATAACAAATCATTTGAAAGATATCAATGGAAAATCTTTTTCCTTCCTTCTCCAAGGTGGATAGATTGTCAAATGTAGGCGCATCCACGGCAGAGGGGCTGGAACATAAAATTTAACATTTTTCGCCTCCCTGTAGGGGTGGGGGGTTAATTCACACTAGCATCGTAATTCGGTTTCATATTACCCGTGGAACGGATTTGATGGCTTGGAAAGACTTCCAGCAAATAAAAAATGTCAATGTGCTCCTCTGACACGGTCTCAGATGGAAGACATCACGCCGCAAAGACGAAAGCGCCTCATATCTTTATAAGATAAGGAGGATAAGGCTACTAATATAGAGATGATGACCTTCCCTCCACATTATTATATCAAATGTACTAAAAAGTCGCATTTTAGCAAATGTTAGGATGTTTGCAATAATAAACCGCTTTTAGAATTGAGAAAGAATAAGAAATTACAACTCGAGGAGGTCCTTAAATATGGGGCGATCCTATACCAATATGAAGATACGAGGCGCTTTCGTCTTTGCGGAGTGGTGTCTTCTTTCTGAGACCGTGTCAGGGGCACATTGACATTTTTTATTTGCTGGAAGTCTTTTGATAGGGAGGGTATATATGTTTTGATAAAGAGTAAAACAATGAATCCCCCCCTCTGAAAAAATGTACTTGAAACAATCATTAAGTGCTTTTCAAAAGTGAAATTTAATGAAAGGCTATTCCCAGCCCCCCCCCCCCTCCCTAGATTGTTGCGTCTTTGACTTTTTCTCCACTGGATATTACGTCATGTGCTTATCATATTCATCTGTGTATATTT
The DNA here is from genome assembly GCA_001188425.1 of Eucidaris tribuloides. Taxonomy (NCBI): domain Eukaryota; kingdom Metazoa; phylum Echinodermata; class Echinoidea; order Cidaroida; family Cidaridae; genus Eucidaris; species Eucidaris tribuloides. The sequence continues at coordinate 91,136 of JZLH01S0156288.1, forward strand.
TGCTAGTCGCAGCATAACTCTCCTGATTTTTTTGTGGTCCAGTGTGTTGTCCATTTAAATACATATAGGTCAAATGTCAAAGTTTGACAATTGTTGAATGGTGCTTTCACAATGTTAAATAGTGTCTTTAAGAACTCGGGGGCAAATTCTTTAAGTTGAATAGGAATCTCACACTATCACGAGGGTCATCTGGGTGTACTTTTAAAAACCGCAGCAGCGCGCATAGGCATTTAAACATTCATATTCCCCTTGATTTAATAAAAATACAATTACGGCTGAAAATCGAAGCCAAGATGTCAGCCCCGTTTCAGCACTCCGATAATTTCTCCCCCCACCCAACCACCGAGGTTCGCATAATTGGGGCGTGATGGAATGGGGAACGTTATGAAGACGTCAGCGTGTAACGCACCACGTTTTTTTTATTACGCCTTCCAGCCTACCGCAAAGCGAGGACGTACAGACCGACCAACATATCTCATGGAAATCTGGATTGAGGCGAAAATCGATGCAACAGTGAATCCCTCAATCATTTTATTCTCTCCCTTTTTTCATCTCTCCCTGACTGTTTCCACCATTCACAAAAAACACACAACTGCTTCCTTCGTATCGCGAGCGGGCATTGAACTTGGCTAAAGTGAGTTGGCGCCAGAATTACTACGCCGTGAGGAGATCTCACCTGAGTGTCGTCTGCAACCGACGCGTTGGCTGCATTTTAAGGAGCATTTAATGCTTTGGCGCGCTTTTTTCTATTTACCGTCTGTTCATTGACTGGATGTCTTGTAATCCATATTCATCATCTGGTCTGGATTCCTTTGTGACTGCGAATCAGTGTATCTCTTCCTTTATGTACTTTATTCGCATGATTCATGCTGACCATCTTGGACAAATGCAAGGGCCTTTTTTCTAATATATAAATGAAACCAATGCGATGAAATTGAGGAAAGGAAAACCGACACAGAATTGCGCAGATATCACGTTACATGGAATCATTTTTTTATCTTGAAATTTAATGTTTGAGTGCAATTTATTTTGCATTATTCATGATAAAAATGTGAGTCTATCTGACAGATCGGGAATGTACACAGTTTGCTACTGAAGTCTCTTAAATTTGGTAATAACTTTACACAGGACTTATAACTTGTATTGCGGTCGAGAGCTTGTATTTTATTTTGTTATATAAGTTGCATTCTTAGCTCCTGATTGGATTGTGATAAAAGGTGTTTTAATATTGCAGTACGTGTACATGTATGTATCGACGTTAATCATAATACTCAATGTTTATTTATTTACCATTTTCTTCTTACATTTTGAAGAATGTTTTTCGTAGTAAACAACAATCAGTGGTTAATTACATACCAATAACCCAATGCATTTGAATGATTAAATAGAAAACTATTTTAATGAAATATAATGGATAATGAATGTTTGTTTTTTCAACATCTTCTTTGTGGAGGTAAGATTTAACATTATTAACACAAATTATTGACATGATAAATTGTAATGGGAGGAAAAGACATTTCTGGAATTTATTTGAAACCTGTAATTATCAATCAAATTATGCCTAATGAACGATGTTAAAAATATGAACTTTAACCTCCTTAGTATCAGGCATATTTCCTCCACATAAATTATGCGTAGTGAAAAGCCGTACATTATACTATAGAACACGTAAATTCCAATATCGTGCAGAAATATTCCTCCTAGATTTAGCATTTCCGGAGCCCATTCAAAATATAAGCCATCAGACATGCCAATTACGGCATTTTTATGAACATGATTCCATTAGACGACCTAAGCCGTGGACAGGTGCACAAATACGCATGAAGATTTTGCGATTTCAATGTCTGTCTCCACTCGAAAGACGAAAGGAGAAAATTGGGATTTCGTTCGAAGTAAATCCGCGCCACCGCCGCCTCTCATAACTGTCAGACGGTGGCTAATATTCGTGGTTATGACGCATTTTTTTTTACATTTCTATAGAAAATTACCATCTTTGTGAAATCGTGTTCAGGTGATTCACAAAATTTCACCCTAGAAGTGTTAATTATTACACTGTTACTCTTATAAAAAGGGTTCAATTTAGCACCATTTTGTCACAATATCGACACAATTTTAACAGGGGCTTATTATATAGGCACCATTAAGGGTGCTTGATGATAGCAATCTTTTCAAGCACATGTTGCTATTTTTCACTTTTTTTACGTCAGAATGGTGCAAGGAGCATTAATAAAGGTGTTGCTATATTGTGATAAGGCTGGACACCTTTTTGGAACCTTTTTCTTTTTTCTTAGAGTATGGGGACTTTTATTGCACCCTTACAAACCCATGTTAGAACGGTTAGTTTAAGAAATCTCTTCCCTCCCGGTATATTCAATTAATCCACACAATTGTAATTGTTACATAACACCATCTCCGATATATTTTGGGCCGCCATCGATCGATTATCATTACGTTCTGTCCATTGAAGAGGCAAAAATCCGTTATCGAAATAATAAGAATACATTGAACATTATATTGTATCACAGTATTGTGTACCATATTGATAAAACCAGAACACCACCATTCTTTAAAAAAGAAAAATATAATAAAGAACAAAATTCCGATATCTTGGCATGTGGGTGAACAGTGAAGTCAGTATAGATGGGCTATTGTGGATATTGATTAATGTGTAAAGTAATTATTTTCAAGTTGCTAGAGCTATACTCAGTCCAAACAGTATACCTTAGAGGATATCATTCTAATCAATTCTCCTTTCCTTATACGATCGCATCTAACATAATGAGCTCTCCTTTTCACCAATCTCTCTTCACAGGACCACGTGACACTGTTAACGCACAACAAACGATCACTTCACAGTTTACAGCGCCGCCAGTCATAAATTGTTCCCGCGTGTTGGCTCTCCAACACCGACAGGCGATATGTGCATTCTCCACCGGTAAAACCGTGCATCAAGTTCATTTTCTTGGGAAAGGCCGGTCGGATCGTTCACATTATCTTTTGCTGGGTGCCGAAAAACGAGGATAATATCGTGTGGATTCTATTCTGTTTTTACTTCTGTACTTGTAAACAACAAGGATTCTTCGCCGATTGCTGTTTATCAGGTTTGTACTATTTTTTAAAAAATTATTATTGATAGGTTTAAATATAATGTTTAATGCTGTATTATTTTTACACATATGATACTTCAAAACTATTTAATGCGTTTCAATTTCTATACATCTTGGCAGCGAAAATTGGAAGTGACAATGTGTTCGGGTGTACGTAAAAAGTCAACATACACTACCATGCATTTTAAGCTTTCACTTCGTATAGTATTTAATGATGTGCGGTGTTGTTTTTTAACTACGATTCGCTAAAAGCAAAATTACAAAATAGCCAAAAAACAATTACGACATAAACGTTGGCAATTTAAATATGAATTCAGCATTACATGACATGTGTAATGATGTGATGGTCAAAACGTGTATAGTACAGAAACAATGAATTAACAATTCGATGTAAAATATGTAAATATGCACTTGGCGGAATAGCCATACACCCTTTTTTCTTTGATTACAAACAATATAATTGTGAGCATTAAAGTTTACTGAGGAAATTTAAAATTGCAGTTAGCAACAATTAAGTGCAGAGTGCGTTGAACTTTATTTGATAAAGTTAATTAGCGTCTGACTGCACTAAACGTATTTAGGTTGAGTATACCATACACGAAATAATTACGTAGCGAAGATAAATCAGCATCAAAGTTATATTAAAGATAAACTGCGACTGTTGTTTTGAAAAATTTCCCAGAGGAAATACGTCGGCATTAGGTCGAAACTAGCAAAACAAATCCCACTACACGCTGATAACGATTACAAGTAGCTGTATTGACTGTGCGATTTTAAGTAGCTTTTTTTAGGTATACGTGTGTATGTTTTCGAAGACACAAATGATTAAAAAACAGCTTTATCTCATAATTCTAGATGTTGCGATTAAAGCGTACCAAAGCAAGGCGGGTCACTATATTATTTTCGATGTGGGATCTTCATTAATTGCCATGGGAAAGGCCATCTAAAGTGTATAATGATTGTGATAACTTTCGTGACGAACGCATGCACTCTTAACTAATTAATATATCTAATGAACGTTGCACTTCTTGTGGCTAGAAAGGTAATATACAAAAAAATGCAGAGAAAGTACATGTAGCACTCACGACATACTAGCAGTTACACACTTACAACTCATTACAACACACACACGATGCATACCGACAAATACACACATACACACACATACCATGCATACACAGGTACATACATACACACACACACACACACAAACAAGAAATCCTCAGACACGGAATCCAATTCATAGAACGAGATTTTTTTTTTCTTCGAAATGTGAGTAAGGATTTCAAAACTTCAGCCCACACCCGTCTTAATATTCCAAGTACCTCAGAAAAACCCAAAGAGAAGAGTCTTCTCTTTGGGTTTTCAGGAAATCTATA
>JZLH01S0156297.1:7054-19903 GCA_001188425.1 Eucidaris tribuloides
ACCGATCGCCTAGACTATTGGCATTAAATGTAATATTATTTGCCTGCGTTACGGTTGTATAGCAGGCAAACGTTGTCTCGTTCGTTAACGTATGCATGTTATGCGTTGTTAATGTATGCACGCTCATGAATTAAGGTTCGAGGGTCGAGCGACAGGTGGGTTGCAAAGGTATGCAGGTACACGTGGCGTGCGATAGGCACGCTGGGCGTTGTATTTAAAGTGAGCCATGTGGTCACTCGTATCATTCTAGCTTGCGAACCAGCACATCGACAAATTGGAGCCAGCCGCCGTCACAAATTTAGTAGAGCTCCAGCTTCGAGAGAGCCCCTCCGGCCTGTTGCCTATCGACTGGGAGTTTTTCAACAGCGCATCAGTGACAACAGGCGGGAGCGTGTGGGAATCCCGGACACTGGCGGGCGTAGTGCAGGGAGGTGACCAACGAGGCTTCACATAATGCCAAGCTAAGTAATGTAGTACTGTATGTAGTGGTTTTACAAGTCGTGATTTTAATTGCCGTCGCTTTAAAGCGTCCTGTCAGTCTGTCTCCCGTTGATTGATTGAGGGAACGTCGTGAGTCGTGGCGTGAAATACACACCAATAGCACTGTTTTGGATATTATAGAGAATGGTTACAAGTTGACTCTTCATTCTTGCCCGGTATCGGCCGATTCGTTCTGCCATTACAAATTCTCAATTTGTCGGGCCTCGGGGAGGAGATCGGGAGGCTGGTCGCAAAAGGGTGTGTCACGGAAGTTGTGAGTAGTCCTTTGGTAGTAAATCCTTTGTATTGACTGTATCTAACTAAGAGTAAATTAAGGTTGGTTTTAGACTGCCGGCACTCAAAGCCTCTTTTATTCAAGGGAAAGTTGAAGTACGGACGCCTCGGTCGTTAGAGATGACTGTGTTTGAAGAGGGAGACATTGTGTCTACGTTCGATCTCATGAGAGCTTATCACGTTGAAACACGTAAGGAACATTGGCAGTATCTAGGTTTTGCATGGGAGTTAATGGTGTTCGAAAGTTTTATGTACTTAACGTACTGCCTTTCGGTATTTCGACCGCTGGTTATATCTTCTCACAGGTCATGAGGGCAGTCGTTTGTCACTGGCGGGCGATTGGACATATAAAGTGATAATGTTTTTCGATGACGGCATCGCAGGCCATGATAGTCTCGAAGGGGCCAGGTCCTTTAGCGCATTATTGTGTAGCATGACCTCACGAATTTCGGGGGTTTCTTCTCGCGGAAGATAAACGTCAGTGGGAACCGAGTCATTGGTCCACGTGGTTGGGGCTTGATTGGGATTTTCGAAATTTAATGATTCAGTTCACGTTTCGGATAGACGGGTTATGGACCTACAAACCGTTATCACCGGCATCGGTTCTAAAACCCAGGGTTATAGTGCACTTATTCCGTTTAAACTACGGGCGAGAGTCGTTGGCAAAGTAGTGTCAATGCACACTGTATTGGGTCGACTGGTCCATCTCAGAACTCGGAAGTCGTTTGGGTGTACTGGTAGGGCAAGTTGGGATTCACCTATCGTAGTTACGTTGGGTGTGCTAGCAGAGCTGTGTTTCTGGCGGGGTAATGTTAATCGTCTGAATAGCGCCCCCATTTCGGAATCCGTTACCAATATTTAGTATAATTTATACGGATGCCTTCGGTTTTGGTTACGGTGGTTACGTCATTGAGAGTGATGACGCAAAACTCTCGGGAGTGTGGTCTGAATCTGAAGGGATTCAAAGCTCCACGGGGAGAGAGCTCGAAGCCATTGTGAGAATGGCATTGTCGTTCGAGCGTCGCCTGGAAGGGCGGAGTGTACGATGGTACACGGATAGTAAAATGTGGTGAAAATCGTAAAGTCGGGAAATGGACACCCGGTGTTGCTATGTAAAGCCATGACACTTCACGAGTTATGTGAGGCAAATAGTATGAGAATCGATCCGGTTTGGGTACCGAGGAGTGAACACGGGCGGACTGATGAGTTGAGTAGGATGGCGGATGACTGGTGGATAAACTGGGATGTATTCTTCTGGTTGGATAGGAAATGGGGACCCCATGGGGTTGACAGGTTTGCTGTTCACTATAACGCTAAATGCGAGAGGTTTCATCCTTGGTGGTGGTGTACCGGAACAGGTGGGGTTGACGCGTTTTGTCACAGCTGGACGAATGAAATGAACAGGTTAGTTACACCGTCTCGTTTTAGCAGCAAGAACTGTGGACAAGATGGTTCGTGAAAGGGCAAGCGGTACTTTAATTGTCCCTTATTGGAAGTCCGCCCCGGTTTGGCCAAAAGTTTGGGGCGGTGACAAATTCTGTTCGTTCGTTAAAGGTCATGAACTGTTGTCTTCTAAGGTCGTTAGGACAGGAAAGGGGAAAAATGGTATCTTTAGCAGCCGCGGGAGCAATTTCTCCCTCGTTGCACTTAAAATAGCCTACGTTTTTAGGTGCTTTTCCGTATATTTTTTTTTTCTCATGCAGGAGCTCGGGAGGCCATACGGAGGGAGATGGATAGCGGGAGTCAGGTCCGACAGGTTGCACGAATTATCCGGCGTAATGGCGAGACAACTCATCGGTTCTAAAAGCGGGAGTACGACGTACAAATTTGCGGCCTTCGACAGGTGGAACTCAATTATTACAGCCGAGGAAGGTAAAGCGGTACCGGCGGAACCTCTATACGTTGCATTGTATGTATCAAGTTTGTTGCACCGATGTTCTTCGGTCAGTTTTATTCAGTCTGCTATATACTCAATAAAATGGGTACACAGTTTACTTGGGTTAAAGGGCCCCACCGATAATAACATATCGCTGGACTCCGATCAGTGTCTTTTCAGACCTATCTATTGTAATACGGGTAGATGGGGGCTTGTGAGAAAAAACAAACAAACCCATCAGCTACGCAAGAGCTGGCAAAACTGTTTTGTCTCGTGGCGAGTGGTATGTGGTTCAGCAAATCTGGGCCTTCCTTGAGGGCAGGTGTGGCTACGGCAGCCACCAGGGCTTCCGTGCATGACAGGCAATGGCAAAGGCACGGGGGACGGGGAAGCGAATATGCAATGGCTGGTTCGGTCGATGGTAGTTTGGAGCATAAGCTGTTAGTTTCAAAATCCCTACATTTGTGAAAAGGTCGAATCATGTGTCATTTCGTATATTAGGCTATTTAGTTTGTTGTATTTTACATGGCCAGCATGTTCAGGTTCTAGGCACGAAATACCGGTTGGGAAAATTTTATGTAACGGGTGTTTTTGTCGATAATTATGCCCCAGGTGTATACAGTTTTGGGGATATCTCGGTGTTAAGCCACTACGCACTGTCACCACGTTTATGGATGAATATTTGGATCTTTTTATTGTTTGTATTATTTAAAAAAAAAAATAAGTACATGAAAATTTTTAGTCCTGGTGCATTTATAGATGCTGGCAAAGGGGGTAGATTAAAAAAAAAAAAAAAATCAACAACACCAACAACAAAACACGGTTCCTACGATACAAGGGGGTACGTTTCAGCGAGGGAGATTGCAATCATTACCCTGATTACATTTTAATGTCTAATTCCGGCGTACCCCCGATCTTTGAATTCTAATCGTCTGGCAAGCTATACCCTGATTATTGTTCTGAATAATTGTATTCTGTCAGTTGTATACGGGGACGGGGTGTGTCGTACGTGCGAGAGGGGCATGTCTGTGTATGTCATAATATGAAGAAGTTAAAGACGTGACTATTATTTGCCTGCGTTACGGTTGTATAGCAGGCAAGTCTCGTTCGTTAACGTATGCATGTTATTCGTTGTTAATGTATGCACGCTCATGAATTAAGGTTCGAGGGTCGAGCGACAGGTGGGTTGCAAAGGTATGCAGGTACACGTGGCGTGCGATAGGCACGCTGGGCGTTGTATTTAAAGTGAGCCATGTGGTCACTCGTATCATTCTAGCTTGCGAACCAGCACATCGACAAATTTGTAATGCAAGTTCACTATTTATAGAGAAATGGGGTATGACCACAAGGTTTTCCAGAGCTTTTTCTCATCGAGTTTTATCTCTGGTTTTTAACCCTGGGTCGAAGTACACTGGATGTATAATCATATGTTTCTTATGCTTGTAGAAATTACAAAGTATATGTCGAGTTGTAATATCGTATTAAAAGGCCGGCTCCAATCGTCTGGCAAGCTATACCCTGATTATTGTTCTGAATAATTGTATTCTGTCAGTTGTATACGGGGACGGGGTGTGTCGTACGTGCGAGAGGGGCATGTCTGTGTATGTCATAATATGAAGAAGTTAAAGACGTGACAATGTTTTTCTTGCGTGTTTCGTATTATTATGGTCAACATGCTCAAGTAAAACGTACTCGGGACAGCTTTAAAGCATCTTATATTCTGAGGTGATTGTAACAATTTGTTTTATTTGCTTACATCTTTCGTTACATACAGTAATTGCAACTGAATCGTTTGCATTCAAACAGATCTGTACAGAATACCAAACTTTTTGTTAAAGGCAAATTTATAAATTTTACTTGGGACACAGTCTTTATGGTTTGTTGTACACTAGAATTCAAGTTTGCTTAGTGTTTGGTGTTTGTGTTTCCATTTAAAAAAAGTTGATTTTTATCATTCCGTTTTACAAGCTAAAATGAATATTTACAAGTTAATGATACTTTGGCACCGATATACAGCATGTCCCAGAAAAAAATGTCCCTCTGATAGACCACGGAATAATTACAAAAAATCAAGTTTTATGCTCAATTCAGTTTACTATTTAGAAAGCTCTCTTAATTTTGTAGTTGCTGTGAAAATTTCAAAGGTCTCGCTTCATTGGTTTTGAATACACAGCTTCTTGTGTAATAGCAGTGTTTTCCAGCCCATTCCAAGTTTGAGTAAAAGAAAAGGACATCACAGACATTTTACACATTATTCCATACTTCACTTAAATTATCTCAACGACTGTTCATTCAATTTTTCGAAATACAATCTAATCAACGTTCTGTTCCTCTGGCCATGTTTGCTTTCACAAAGTGTGTTCCACTTATGGTTTGTCCTTCCATGTCCAGCTTGCAAACTGTTATTGTTCTCCTGCACATGCTTCCACCTGATTTACATTCAGGTTGATACACTGATGTAGAACCTCAAACTTGAAATGGGCTGAAAAGCACTGCTGTTACATAATAGACGGTGTATTCAAAACCAATGAAGCGAGATCAATGAAAATTTCATAAAAGTTAGCAAACAAAATGGGCCTCCTAAATTTGAACGGTAAATATAAAATAATAATTTATTTTGGAGTAAATTGAGCTGTCTGTCAGAGGGACATTTTTTTCTGGGACACGTTGTACATGTATTTTTACTCTGTAAAATTTCTTTCGTTAGAAATGAAATATTTATATTACTCATTGAATATCCCAGACTAAAAATGGCAAAAGGTATATAACATTCAGAAAATTATTTAATATTTTGTTGATGATTATAGGTGGAGCCTATTGATTATATAAGGAACATTCTAAATCAATGCAATAATGTGAATTTTGGTATTTTGGTACTTCGTGCACCAACGTCTGAAATCTGTATTTCATATTAAAGGAATATTTCTTATAATGTTCAAGATAGTGGCCATTTTTAATCAGAGATTTAAAATATACCGAAAGCGCCTATATTTGCCAAGTGATATTTGCTAAATTAACTATGTGGCCTAAAAACTCTAAAAAGTATGATTAATTTCACAAGCGTAGGAAAAGGGGTACCTATGCAAACCGGTGCGATAAACAGTGCTTCCCAAAAAAGACAGGACCCCCCAAAAAAGGCATATAGTCCTTGGTATTTGAAACGTGAATTTTTTTTGGTCAAGTTTTGTGTGGAGTTCCAATGGAGAAATTTGCAAAACGATATCACAGAAATTATCACCTAGAGAGGGCGGTAGAAGGATTCGATCTGATTCAATCATACACATTCTATCAAAACCAAGGAAGCAAACATTAAAGTGATAGGCTAACATTGTGGAGCTTCAATTTAAAAAATTGTCAAACTTTGATATCTGAGCTACATAGTAGTGTTCAAATGGACAAATAAACACACTAGAATACAAAAGTTTGGAAATTTACACTGCCAATGGCAAGTTATGCATGAATAAACAATTAATACTCGGGGCGAGTAGAAAATAGCCTAGGTGTACACACAGTAAGTCTATGGGAGGAAATGGGCAAGTGAATCTGGTCAACTTACGATTTTCACTTTTTTAAAGCACTAAATAATCATTTTGAAATACAATTTTTTCAGGGCTTCATTTTTAGACCTCATCAATGACACTGGTAGCATGGGGAATCATGTAGCTCAGATTTTTTTAACTGTGGTAAATGTTAGCCAATACCTTAAAAAAAACATAAAAAATTATTGTTAAATGGATTTCTTACGATTTTCTGCATTTCACTGATGCATGCGCATAATGTTCAATGCACTTACAAAGTGCCAAAGTGCCTTTTCGGGTGCAAAATGAAAACAAATTCCTACTTATAGTTTTCTTCCAAGTTATGTCAGTTTACGGTAAACTATGGCCGTGACTAGCCTATGTCGTTTTTTCTCCTCTTTGTGCAGTGATATTGATACAAATCACAATAATATGTCCGTTTTATCTATATTTGGTAGGTGTGGGGTTTTTTCTTCTACCGATGGGCGGGACTTTATATATATTTTGTTAAAAATACTTGTTACCTGTTACTGACAACGGCATAATAGGTGCCTGTTGGCAGAGCCAAAAATTTCCCAGTAACTAAGTAGAAACACATTTGTTGTGTGTGTGTGTGTGTGAAGTGGACAGTCAACAATAATTATACCACACTGCATTTTAAAAGTGTGGTGCGTTTTAATTTTTGTAATTCATCCGAAGGTACAATTTTATATTCTAAAATTGTTACAGCAGGTCATTAAGAAACATGGTGATGATTGGCGGGGGTCAGGGGGCGGAGCCCCCTGAAGCTCAGGAGTTCTAGGGGTTTTATAAGTGTATATTTTGACTCTCTAATTACACTATAGTTTCGTGAAATGGACATTCAACAATAACAGCGATTCATTTTAACAAAATTAGCATTAAACTGCTTAGATCTGGATTGAAATAATTTTTCCTTGAAAAGTAGGGGGATGATTGTGCAGGCCCTCCTCCTTCGGCCAAAGTGGGAGATATATCACGCACCCCCCCCCCCCCCACGGATTTACATTACACCAATGTCCATTGCAAACGCCTCTTGTTAGACACCACCGGCGTTTGGAGCAGAAGACAGGGGATCAGAAATACGAATGTACTTAAGGAATAAAGGTGACACGATGACGATAATTATTACAACTATAAAAATAGCAATAATAATAATAATAATAATAATAATAATAATAATAATAATAAAATAAAATAATTTTTCCGTGAAACCTGGGGGATGATTGTACATGTCATCCCCACTTTGTGAGCTAGGGGATGCCATACCCCCCCCCCCCCCCCCGCTGTCTACGCCCCTGCAAACTACCATGAGATTGCTTGGTCTTCTTCTTGCGATGAACAGATTTATGAGGGTATACTCAGTGGGATATCTAGGAAAAATTTCGCCAGGGGCAAGCGCTGCATGAAATCGCGCCTCCTTCCAACATCTGACACCGGGGGAAGTGCTGAAATCGTGCCCCTTTTAACTTCTGAAGTCGATGGCTTCTTTGGTTGCATGTCCATCAGATTCAACTTTTGAGCTTGTTTTGTTCTTTTTTATCCGTTACGTGGTTTGTTTGTTTGTTTTTTGCCCCTTACCCCTAGATATGCCACTATAGTGACTCAATTACTTGATCTCACACAATTATTTGCTGCCCTCTATTGACAGATATTCTTTAAACATGGCAATCACAGGCCTGTCGCATGAACTTTGGCAGCCCGGGTTAAAAATGAAACATTATAAAAAATAAACTCAGTTTGAAAAAGTTCATCGTGTAAATAGCTCCTTAAAAGAAAACTTCAAAACGAAAGTTTACTTTTCCCTTTTCCGATACGTAGGCCTATTCTATGAATCTTTTATCTGGTGCATGCATATTTCTGGAGTTCTTATTACCTACAAGTATGGCACGACACACACACCTGCCGTTTTTTGTTTTGTTTTGTTGTTGTTGTTGTTGTTGTTTTTACAAGGGTGCTAACATCATTACCTCAATAACGTGAGTCATCAGGCATCCTCATTTACTCAACAATACTTTCCGTCACCCATCACCACCACCACCACCACCACACCAACGCCACTATTATCACCGCCACCACCACTATCATCAACACCGCCACCACTATCATCACCGCCACCACCACCACCACCTCCTCCACCATCACCACCGCCACCACCATCATCACCATCACTACCATCACCATCACCATCACTATAATCATCGCCATTGCGATTTTATCACCACCACCACCACCATCACCACCACCACCACCCTTAACAACACTGATACCAACACCATTACCATCACCACCATTACTACAATAACCACCACCATCATCACCACAACCATCACCACAACCACAACTACCACCACCACGGCTTTCAACCCAACAACAACTACATCATCAATACTAACATCATCACTATCACGATTTCTATCACTACCACCACCTCTTCTACTATCACAGTTATCACCATAATGATCGTCACCATCATCATCCTCTTCCTCCACCACCACCATCTCCTCCTACTCCCTCCTCCCCTCCTCCTCCTTCTCCTCTCCCTTTTCCCCCTCCTCCTCCTCCTCCTCATCGTCATCATCATCATCATTATCATTATCATCGTCATCATCATCGTCGTCGTCATCATCATCATCATCATCACTCATCATCATCATCATCATCATCATCATCATCATCATCATCATCATCATTAACATCATTACGTACCACCATAGCACATTCACCAGCTTCATCAGCAGCACAACTTTCATTATATTTGGGTATGATTACGTGTATTGTATCTATCGATTGTATCTATTGATCACACATAGTCGATAACCATAATAAAATACACAAATACACTACACTTACAAGGCGGGAAATATATATTTTTATTTCAGGTGAACATAAATAGGCTAATCTTTCTACTTTCTATCAGATTAAACTGCTACATCAACACAAACAAAAACACTACTTTGACATGACTAACAAAAAAATCAAACTACTTCATAGATTGTAATTAAAAACAGGCACCCAGCGGATCGGAAAAGCTATACTTGATATTCTGTCGATTGTATTTTACTAGATATTTACACTACTAAATTCAAAACATGTATACATAATTCTAAAGTAAATTCTATAAACGTAGAATTGTTAATTTCTTTCTCAGCATGTTCCCTCCACGATTTATTGTTAGTAGTTACTGAACATTTTCAGTACCGCACTCAGAACATCCCATGCAACAATGGTACTGATAAGATTAAAGGGTTTAACGACGATAATTCACATGAAAATTACTTTCCACAGGACAGTTAGCCCAAAGAAAATTACCCGGATATTTAACCCGGGACAGTTACTCCGACGATAACTCCCTGTCGGACAGTCAGCCCCAGGACAACTAACCCGGAAAAATTAGTCTCAAGACAATTAACCCAGGATAATTTGTCTCAGGACTTCTCTCTGAAGGACAATTATTATCCCCTCGATAGTTAGCCCCAAAACAACCATCCCAAAACAAGCAGTCCCAGGACAATTTACCCAAACAGAAGTACTCTCATAGTAAGTCCCTATGGACAGTTCCCCTTGGAAATTATACAACCAAGGAAATTACAACCAGGATACAATCAAATTCGCCAGAAAATTTCTCGAGCACATTTATACCTTGTCCCCTTTTGGATGGTAATTTTTCATTCGGCTTTAATGTCCGAGTGGTATATTCATTGGGGGGGGGGGGGGTGTATTATCTAGGAGATAGTTGTCAAAGGTGGAGGGAATTAACCAGGGCTATTTATTAGGATAAAACTTAATTATTGACTCCCTCAATTAATGTAGCATCTGCGTCGATAAAAACTAAGAAGAACGCTTTAGTATTAGTTATTTTATATACATGTGTAATCTATGTTTAATCTGTGGTATTTACATTTATTTCATTCATATATAGTGGCATTTTATTTATATAAATTAAATCCTGACATTAACTGCAATTTGGTCCCGTCCATCCAAGTTAGTCAGCTGCATGGTCATAAGATCTTGTACACACTGCTAAATGAAGTTCAAGTTCGCCGTCCTATCACGCATTATATACCAGTGGGATATCGCATACATTTTCATTTTAACAAAAAAGTAACTTACAGGAGAATTAGCATAACAACATCACATTTCTGAACTGGGCAACACCTTTTGTGATAAATTGGTTACATGTAGTTATTTCGAATGCTGATTATTTAAAGAGTTCAAATACTGTACGCAATTCGGATTAATAGACCATATTTCATTCTCAGAATACCGAGCCCTCGGGTACAGATGTACAGTGTGTCCCAGAAAATTTCATGGCACAAATATTCCATCATAATAAACAATATCTTAGATGAATTAGGTATGTTTGTAAAGCTGTGTTTCCCTTCTTTCATTTGATACAAAACATATTATTCATTGCTCACGCATGATTGAATTAAAACAATGAATATTGATGCTACCAAAATTTCATTTGCACGCACAAATTCCATGTTTAAGTAGGGGTAGTAAATGTAATTATTTTTAAGAAATAAAAGCATGACATGAATAGTCAAAATTTCTTCTTTTTTCTGACACCTCATGCGTAAAAAATGAATAACGTATGACGAAGAACAAGAAAAATTAAAACATGCCTGTTTTAGCGTGATTTTCAGTATGAATACATTTTAAGCTTTTGGAGGCAAACTGAACAATAGGTTCACGCACAGCTGACTTCACACAATATCTTGCTTCGGGCACAACAATATGCTCTGAATCTTGTTAGCGAGGTAATTTCTTGGTTGCTGGCTGCCAAATCCAGAAAGCAGAGTTAATGAATGCATTTTGGAACATTTCTGAAAACAAGCATCATTTCAAATGGTCTTTTCTCACTCATGCATCGCTCATTTTTCATAAATGAGGTATCATACAAAAGAAGATAAAATAGGCTTTTCAATGATGTCCTTCAATATCGAATATATTCTGAATACATTCAAGCATGACCGTTTGAATTTCAAATTTTCTCGTGCAAATGATTTTATACCTGTGTCCCTTCTGATTGTCTTTGCTCAGTCATGCGTGAATGGAAATCTTTGCGACTGGTATCAAATTAAAGAAGAGAAAATATGCTTTCCAACTATGTACGATTTTTTTGTCATATTTGTTATTAACATATAAAAATATCTTCATCAATCTCGGTTTCCTTTTTTCTGGGACACACTGTATATGGGCAATTTGTGTGTTCGTTATAACGAACATCACTCGTTATAGTTTAACATCCCAGTGCTTGCAATGATTCTAACAGAATTGTATATGGTTACAAATGGTTATTTCCACAGTATTACACTTTGGCCGGGGGGAGGGGGGCACTGCCATTACAACATGTACACCATGCGTGTGTACGGTGTACGTGCGTACATTGAAAAGGGTATCAAAATCGCCAAAATCAGGAAAAAAGGGTATACTTTTAACAGAAGCTTTACTTTAAAAGGGTATCTTTTCAGACTTGAATACTTGTTTAGGGTATTCAGGAGAAGGTAAACTATTCTGAAATCGACAGATAATTACGTGTTTAGTGTCCATTTTGAAAGTCCATACACGCGCATGGTGTACACCTTGTAAACACTTTGGTTTCAATAATGTTTCCGCCTGCCCATGCGTAATACCTGATTGTCGTCGCGTCATTGACGGAATTGTCTTTGAGCAATATACGTAAATAGCTCATTTCAGTAAATTACACAGTGGTATAAAATCCGAAAATGGTCGATTTCTATGGTTTAATCTGCGTTATCCTTCCAGACCGCTTTTCGCCAACAAGTGAACGTTTAAGGACAACAGCATCGTCGAAATTGTTTGCAGACAGAATACATTAGAAATAATTATACAGTTAAGTTGGGGTGGCTTATAAAGCCTGGCTATATAATTATGTACAGATATATGGGATCGTATGGCATATGGAAAACTGACCCTTGAGCGACGTGCGCACATCAGTGCGTTATTTATAACATTTGATTCGTCGAATATACAAAGACAATATCTAACAAGAGCTGAAAAAAGGAGAATTACTGTTACCCACAGATATACAGCTCTTAAATCAAACTACATCGTGGAGAGACTTACATGTAAACCACGCTACAATACATTTAAAAGTAAAGGTACTATGGCATAAGGCTTGGTGAAACATTAGAATTAAGCCTAAGGAATGGGATACGAAACGATATTGTAAAACTAAATACAAAAATAATCAATAAACTGATTGATTGATTGATTTGAAATGATACGTTATAAAAGAGGGTCGATAATTAAGATGAGCCAATCATAATCAAACAGTTTCGTTCGCTTCATATTGCTAATTTTTGTTCAGCTGTGTTTTAGCAAAAACAACTAAAATGCAAAAACGTATACGTAGTTTATCAGAATTATCGACCTACGATATCGACCGATAGGCATCAAGCATTGTGTGAATCCATATGTCAATAAATCACATACAAGACATAGACTTTATATATCGATCAGCATAGGCGTACGCAGGATTTTGTAAAGGGGGTGTTCATCCGCGGCCAAATCCTGGGTCTAAAATTTTCCCCGGTCAGCCCAGCCGCCAAAAAGTGGAAAAAATTTCATTCCAAATCCGAGGTAAAAAAAAAATGTTTTGCCGGTCAGCCCAGCCGGCGAAAAGTCGCTCAGCGA
>JZLH01S0156310.1:778-16987 GCA_001188425.1 Eucidaris tribuloides
TTTAGCGACAAATCAATCCGAATATTTCACCCACTTTTAATTTGTTATTCTGGCTAATTAGACAAACAATATTTGCATTTTTACCTTAAGCGTATATTCAAAGTTTTGCGCGCATACCGCACCGAAAATTTTGACATTTTATTACCACGTCAATGAAAATATTTGGGCAAAGGTATCGTTTTGTTAAATTGAAAGAAAAATGATATATTTAACAAGCAATGTAAGACACAACAAAACCATTAAACAAACACAATATTCAATTTTGCGGCGCACCTCTCTTGAAAAATTGTCAGCGTATATTGAAATTTGTGCGCGCGTAGCGCGCCGAAATTTTTGACACTTTATAACACGCCAATGAAAATCTTTTGACAAACATACTGTTTTGGCCCGTCCCCCCAAAAAACTGATGAATTGACAAAACAAATTGAAAAATAATATGTTTCACAAGCAACGTAAGGCACTACAAAAAAATACACAAAACCTACGCAATTTTTTTTTTTGTTCACGCTTTGTGAGAAAAAATTGTTAACATATGTATTACTGTACTGCAATTGTGCGCACGTACCGCGCCGAAAATTTTGACATTTTATTACCACGCCAATGAAAATATTGGGGCAAAAGTACTGTTTTGTCCCCCTCCCCTAAAAAAATTGTTAAATTGAAAGAAAAATGATGTTTAACAAGCAATGTAAGACACTACAAAATCATTAAACCTACACAATGTTTTTGGTTTTTGTTCGGTGCTTGCGATGAAAAATGGTTAACATACGTATTACTTACTTCAATTTTGGAGCGCGCACACGCGCGAACAAATTGAAGAAAAGAAATACACGAAATCTTTGCGCATTGAGCACAAAGTTATATGTCTAAAGACCAGAATCTTGTTTTCCGCTGATATACCATCTATAAGTGTAGACAATTACATTATTAGTGCGACTAATACCATGACAACTCCAATTATCTCTCTATTTACCAGATAGAAACACTATACATTAGCTCACGCCCTATATCGTTCTTTCCTTTCTTGTATTGCGTTGGTACACAATGATAAGATCTAGCAACGTGGCATTTCATCTTATTACAACAAAGTACATTTTCTAGGCTAGTTTGTTGAATGGAATAGAGCCGAGTCGAATCGAGCCTATATAGCTACCGTAGCATAATAACTCATGTAACCAGACAGCACGCAATAGCCTGATCGGACCATTTTAGGCCAAGTTGCCTTGGTTTCGCTTAAAACAAGACTCATTGTGGGCGGAAGTGTTATCAAAGGTCCGTTCTCGTTCTTATCGTTCAAAAGTCGATTTATCTTAGTGGCTATTTATTTGGCACAAAAATAGTGCGTGTGCCCGACGAGCTGAGCGCACTCATGGCACTATACATTTTCCTAGGGACGCCATGCGAAAATCTGTTGAAAAAAATAGTGTTCTCTGCTCCGTACTTCTTTAGAGAGTCGCCACCAACTCTAGGCCCTCAAATAAACCGCCTTAAAAAACATAGATAATGTAGCACGGAAACATAGAAGTATGTGGGCAGAATCTCATGGATTCTATAACAAAACTGGTATTCATTAATGCCAACGGATTTCATCAATTCAGCCAGCTCTGGCCACAAAGAAGTGGAACCGCTGTTCTCTGGAGAAAAACCAACGGTATGCAAACCTCCTAACTCCTTACACGCAATCCACACTACTACAGCACTTTCGCTGAGTGTGCAAAATAAACCTTTGGGCAGCGAAAGGAGTTGCCCTAAGGGGTTATATTGCAATTTTGCCGCGGAGCGCGGAAAGGGCCCCGAAAATTTTATGGACACCACTACGTTTCCACACGCCCAAAAACATAATTGGCCCCCTTACTCCGAAAATGTTTGAGCGCACCTGCGTATACTGTGACCAGTGATATTTTCTGTTGGACTTTTATTTCATTAACTTTTAATAATTTTTTAATACGCTGGTAGAACGAAGATGGGTAGAAGAAGAAGGGGAGAAGCGGAGGGTGAGGATCAATTATAAGCATTCCTTCTCAAGTAGTCTCGCCTGGGCTAGGTTTCACTGCCCGTTAAGAGATCTGTTCGTCTCATACATCTTGTTTATTGTAAAAGTTACGTTTTTTGTAGTTGGAAAAACAGGAAGAAACATTATTAACAGGGCAAGTGATTGACTGCTTTGCCTGTTTAACGAAGACTTTTTCTTTCGTTTGGAAGATCGTTGCGGCGGTCGTATCTCTATTGATACGCTTTTGCCAGAATCTTAGCGTTGAGCCCATTATTGGCGAGCCACTATAGAAAATCACGACTAATGTGAGAAGTGACGGACAGAATTTGAAATTAAACCTGTGAGGTGTGTGTGCGTAAATGTGGCAATCTGAGCAAACTCAAACCAGGTGCGTGAGGCTATAAAGGAAATAGTATCCAGTTGAAACAAAATCGTGACTAAGTTATAAATAGCAAAGCATGAGAGAGGGACCATTAGATTATTAAATATAATGAATTTGCAGAACAAATGATTAAAACAATACTGATAGATCTATATCTTTAAGGTACTTTATTATGGAATGATGAAGATAATGTATGATAGTAGAACGGCCTGAATGTCTTGCAGCTGTGTTCACGCATATGCTTGCTATGAGTTATTACTATAACAGAAGGCTACGATATGTCTCACCGCACCCTCACAGGCTATGAGTCCGACATGCTGGTACCTCAGCATGACACTGACCGTGTCGCCCCTAACAGGCATAGTGAGTTGTGGGAGCAGTACCCCAGTGATCACGGATGAAAGCATCACATGGTCTATGATTTTAAAACAACGGATGATTCTTAGAACAGGCGCTGGCTGTGTATGGAAAAAGTGTAGTACAGCAGTAACCAGGATTGATGGATCCACATATTCAGTCAAGTTGTCGAGTTGAAGGACAGTGAGCTCAGAAGACCAGAACACGGGAAGGATACCTTTAATTTAATAAATGCAACCAAGAATTTCGGCTTCGCAATGCAATGCAGATTTTCAAGGAAGAGGGCAAGAGGGCCGAAATGAAGTTTTAAGGTGAGAGTGTAAGAAGGAAGATGGAAAGCTGTAAAGGAATTTTACCTGAGCATAAAGAGAGTTAGGCCACATGTATTTAACGATGAATTGAACGCTGAAATTACGTACTTGTGCGAAAAAAAATATGGTAAGGTTTATCATAATCAGAGCGTGTTTTTTCTGGGTGCGACCAAGCAAATAGAAGATACAGGGGTGAGAACGATTTAAAACATCCATGACGTCTTAGATACTGTTAATCAATAATATTTTTAAATACTAATAGTCTATACTTCAAGTTAAAATAGGTATTAAATGAGTTTTCATTTAAATGTTTTTTTGAGGGGAAAGAGGCGACCAGGAAGGGTGATTGCAACGTGGGGGAACAACAACAGCCATAACAAAAGAAGGAGAGAAAGGAAACAGAAAGCAGCAGAAGAGAACGAACATAAAGAACAATAAGCGATAGGCAAAGACACACAACACTCTATTCCTTCCTTTTAAGTTAGCACAGGCAACAACAACCAGAAGTAGCAATTTCAAGAGACAAGAGCACCTTGCACATAATTCGGGAGTGATGAGGTCGGACGAGCTGATATTGCAAGACTAATTTTGTTGAGTGAATAGTAGAGTTGTTGTGGTGCTCAATCCCCCCGCCGCGCCGCCCCCCCCGATAGAACCCGCCGCTCTGAGCATAGCCTAGCGCGTCAAGGCGTTGGGTCGCAGGCCCCGCTTGAAGTCTCCTGATTGATCCAGAAAAAAGCATTTGGAAGTTTATTTTACTAAATACATCTTCAGCTATAGCTTGCTGGGAAAGGTGCAAGGATGTGGAAATCTAAAATAACTTATGGAGTTTGAGGTGTATATATTATATCATGTTTTTTTCGGTTGCATTTCAAGTTTTGTTTACTTTGTGTTTTTTCGAACACCCGTTCGCTAGTCTCTGTTCTGAGGCCTGGGCTCTTAGCGGGTTTGGCAAACTTAAAGAAGAAGGAACTTATTATTCAATTTCAGGCCATTGGATTAGTTCGACCCAGTATTAACGAGTCGATGGCTTCAGTTTGTGCCCAGGCTTATCGTTGGCAACAGCTCGAAGAAACCGACCGGGAAAATCACACTCAATTGGTTCCAAATTTCCAAAACCGTTTAACCTCGACCCGCCAGCAAGGTATATCTCTATAACCCTCGGGTTACACACCGATTATAATTTTCAATACAAGTCTGCCACATTATACCACTTGAAACCCTAACAACCCTAACCCCCTAAAACCAAATAACCCTAAATCCCAAACCATTAAAACCCTAACACAGCATTCTGAGCTAGGAACCCAATGGCAACCGTAACCCTAACTCTTTGTCTTCTGAGATATTGTCACCGGAGCAACTGTCGCCAGAGCAAATGTCAGGTCACCATTATTAGAGCTACCATACATGTATCACAAACTTCATATACTTCTTACTGATCCACTACACTTAACATCATGTTATTTTTGGTGTAGCACTTCAATTATCAATCAATTATTTGCTCCTTACTTAGGCCAAAAAAAAAATTGTATTGACATTTAACAGGCCTTTGAAAATAGGGTAGGTTGGTCTGGCTTTTAATTTATTTTGTTTGTTTGTTCCTGGCCCTGTGTTAAACTGCATTCAGTATGTTCAAATTTTCAAGATACAACTTTCAAGGATACATATCACTCATATTAGCACCATTAAAAAAAAATCACAGTTTTCGTGAATTTTATAAGAAGCACTTTCCCGTGATGCTAACTGTTCCTTTTTTGCAGTATTAAGTACTTTTTAAAGTAGCAAATACTTGTGATTTTGAGCAAATTGCCTCAAAATACTTTTTGTCTGTGGGATCACTTTGTGCACACTTCTATGGAAATTAGATAAAAATACTTTTTTTTCAGACTAAAAATACTTTCTTTATTTGTAAGAGGTTGGCATCTCTGACTTTTAGAACAATTTTGTTGGCAATAATTTGTGAAAATAACATTTGAAAAATACAGGGTATGGGATATTTTCAGGGTAGGTCGGGTCACGCTAATACCACTTATTTGGGGGGGGGGGGGTCTAACTATAACTGGGCAATTCCATAAAATATGTACGTCTGACCCCCTATATGTGGGACCTTCCGGAAATGATTTCTTTGATTTCTTGTTCTTAAATGGTTATAATGCTCTTTAATTATCATGGCTTGAGCAGATTGTGGAAGTGAAGCATTAAAGAATGGAGAAAAATGGGGGGTTGGACGTACAAAAGTTGATTATTTTACGGAACTGCCCAAATATAATAAAAGGCAAGTAACATGTATATCCTTCCTGTGTTTTTTCACATGTAGTTCAATCCTAAACATTATCAAAGTTTGTGTAATCGTTTCTTCCCTTGTAATGCAGGTTGGGAAGGCGGTGATGAGTGGATTAGAGCCCAATTCAAACTCTACCTACTGTCTTTGTTATCAACATGCTCCAGCATTGGTGAGTATGCACCCGGCAATGCAACCCGCACTTTAGTTAAAGGGAATGTTTACCCTGATGTCAAGTCAGTTTTGATAAAAGCAGAAAAATGAGAGAACATATAAATGAAAGTTTGGTGAAAATCCACCAAAGAATAACAGAATTATGAAGTTCTAAAGTTTTGATTTTGTAACATCACATTCGGGCAGCTCCCCATATGTCATGTAATGTAAATTCTCTAATGTGCCATTTTTCTCAGAAAATTGAAAATGATTTTATCTGTGCATTCAATATATAATCAGAAAAGTTATTTCACACATGCTTCTATGAAGAAAAAGAAAAACATTCACTTAACATGAACCATTAGAAAATGGAACTTTATGAAATTCATATTACATGATATATGGGGAGCTGCTAGCATGTGACATCACAAAATTAAACTTTTGGAACTTCATAATTCTGTTATTCTTTGGTGGATTTTCACCAAATTTTCATCAATATGTTTCTCTTACTTTTCTGCTTTTATTAAAACCAACTTGATGTCAGGGTGAAATTTCCCTTTAAGTTTGATGCTGGTATATAAATGAGATCTGCATGCCAGTTTTCTCTCAGTGTAAAATCCAATATGATCTTTTAATTGAAAAACAAACAAACAAGATTTTGCATGATGAAACCTCCACTTGCTGACAATGAGATCTTGTACATCTTCACTGATTACTACATTTTATGTGTCATTTTTTGGAAAACAAATATGGCATACCATTTCGGCAACTAGTATAATTTGCTTGAGATTTATCATCCCTATCTTAAGTCTGCTTTCCTTATATTCCACTTGTGGGATGTCATGGGATTAAAGAAGTGATAACCTCAATATGTGGAGCTGTTGTGAACCGTGTGTAGGGTCCCACCACATACAGGCTTTATAGCAATAATGTATTACATTGCAGTTATTTCTTATGTAGCACATTTCCAATTTCAGAACTATTCGGTACACTACAAACGTGTGTTAATCAGTAGATATACTAGCATATTTCACATAGTTATGAAACAATTGAACAAGTTTGAAAGCTGCCTTTCAAAGTGTTACCAAAGGCATTTAGCAATTGCCCTTTTCTTGTAAAAGAATCCAATAATCCTACTTACTGTTGTTTTACCCACAGAGCCCTCCGAAGATAAAAATGTGGAAAATGACAGTAAGTTTTTGTGTTTTTTTGTGTTTCGTTGAGTTTTGTACAAATTAAAAAACATAACCAAAACCAAAAACTAACAAAAATACTAACAAAAAACAAACGGATAAATAAAAAGAAGGAAACAGTGATATTTCTGACACAATTGTACACAAAAGTGTCTTAAATAGTTCAAATATTTTTATGCCACTCCTCCCATGAAGCCTGAGGCAACATGTTGGTGGGGTGTCCATCCATTCATCTCTCCATACCTTAATACATCTTCACATTCATCTATACATCCTCATTTCATTGTCATGATACATAAAGAGAAGAACCCAGGGATGGGTTTTGATCATACTTGCTACTAGGCATGCATAATGAGGTGTAGATGAACTGAGTTGATTTGTCAAAAATGTGCTAACGTCCATATTGGTATAGTCGCCTTTATGTGTGAATGTTTTGTGTTTCCTTCTGTTATATCGACCTAAGCATAGAAATATCAGTCCTAGATGTAATTTTTTTATATTTTTTCTTCCTAATCCACCTTAGTTTATATCTTATGGAAGTAGAAAATATTTCCCAAACATCGTTTTATTTCTTGCCTACGTCAATGGCGACATCAAATAAGTGGTTTAGTATAGCCGCCGCATTTGTATGTCAATGCAACTGTGTGTAGGAATGTGCGGCCTCGACCCAAGTCACCGAGACCGCATGTTACGAGGCCGAGGACGAGTCGGAGTCACAGGATTACGAGGCCGAGGCCTGGAAAAGTCGGCCTTGTGTCCTCCAACACTGATTATTATTATTATCATGATGATGATGATGATGATGATGATGATTATTGTTATTGTTATTGTTATTAGTATTAGAATTATTATTATTATTATTATTATTATTGACACCCATAACTTCAACTCAAATTGATGTTCAAGATTGTACACCTTTATCCTTCTTTCATACAAACACATACGTATTCCATTTGTAAAACAAACCTCGGATTTTCTGTCAATCTTTCAGGTACATACATTCAGAATGAAATTGGAGATTTCAACGAGAGCTTCATACAGGCGTGGAAAACAACTCATAACTTCAGAATATGGAATAGCAAGGAGCACCCAGCTATAGACCGGATACATACTGGGTAAGAAAAGACAAACATTTACATTAAAATAAAATGTTTAACACTTTATTTGTGTCTAATGTGGGCTCTTTTATTGTATAATTTGTAAATGGATTATGGCCAGTTTAAGTGCCAAAATGTATATCTCCCATTACAGGCAAGAATAGCAGAAACAATAAGTACTAGAGTGTACAGATTAAAGATATATTGTATAATCTGATCTCAAATAACCTTCTCTATTCGTATTTGCTGAACATATGCTCTCCATGTCTTCCATACAGAAATAGGAAAACTTCATGCCTGCACTAAAAATTCATCTGATAATAAAATTTGCTTTTAATATTTACTAATCTTCGCGCAGTACACATTCATTTACTTTCTTTCTTTATCTTTTCAATGTAAACACAATACTGTCTGTATGAAATTGGTAAAGTGCTATTTAACCCGTTGGCTATAGGAGCCTGATGTACATGTATTAACTCTATGGAAATTTTACAATTTCCGAGGCAATAGGTTAAGTTTTATTTTTTCATTAGTATAACAATGGGCCGTATATCATGGAAAGAGAGGAAAACAAACGATGAGTTCCTGAAACTCATGAATCTTACCAAGAAAGAATTGTTAATATCGATAAAGAAATGCAAACTCTCATATTATGGCCATACCAGAAGACATGAATCTTTGCAAAAGAAAAATTGACGGCAGGAGAGGAAGAGGTCGAAAACGGAAAAGTTGGCTTGAAAACATTAAGGAGATGACAGGCAGGAAGATAAATGAATGTTGTGAGATTGTACTGAACAGGGAAAGATGGAAAACCATGACATCCAACCTCTTTAAAGGGAAGGAACAGCGGTTGGTAGATAAAACCATTATTTCAGAATAATTTAATGAAACTGTATATTAGATTGAATCTGTCAACATTAAATTTAAATTGTCAATTGAATTTGGCATTCTCTATGTTACATGTATTTTAAACTAATTTCCAAGTCTCATATAGGAATTGTATTCAAAGGCAACTTCGGCGTAAACAGTGCAGAAATATCCCCCCCCCCCCCGATAAAAGGCTAAATATATTTCACTTAATGCATTTCAACTTGTTATGTCATACCATGCTTTCAGTCATCCGTTCCATGGACATCTCAGTGTGAATGACATGAAGATCAGATTACAGAGGTAAGCAGAAACTATTTGCCAGCCATATGTGAAGCTGCCATCAAAACTTACAAGTATGAGATTTTTCCCTATTTAATCTTTTGTGGCTTGCAGTTGAAACAGAATTGATGGGGTAAACTCAAGTACAAAGGTATCCCCCCCCCCAAAAAAAAAAAGGAAATGAAAGTAATACTGTCATAGATTTGACAATTGCATTTAGAGTTTTGGAAAACATGCAAATTGTTGTAAAGTAATAATTTTAATGCTTTTCACTCTTACACGCAACCACTATGAAGGACATAGTTGTTTATTTAGATGATACCATGATATACTTCATGCTTTCAATTCTAAGAATAAAGTGACTTTAGAATTCCCACTCATATTCAAGAGAAGATTCATAAATTACGTTATTTTTTGCCCCTGTAGTTGTTTCTTTGTTGACACTTGTCTCAATTGTCTCATAATGTGAGACAGTATACTTTGCAATCATAATTATTCCATCATTCTTGTGCCATGGTATATAGTAGTATTCACAGCTGCCACTAGTTGTTTAGTATTTTTTGTTGTCATCAAAAGTGGGAAAATCAGATTTTTAATGTAAAAAATGTGTTCCCCTAACCCCCCCCCCCTAAAAAAAAAAAAAATATTAGCATGCTGAATATAGATGTATAATTTCCCCATTATTGAATAACATCTACCGGTAATTGCTTTAAAATATGTTTTTTTTTATTTTTTTCCGTGCATGGATATTTTATACTGTATTTTTTTTTGCAGTGTTTTCAGTTCGGTAAATAAGTATTAGTCATCGTTCATGCATAAAAATCATGACTACCAAAAGTCAAATAAACAACTCTCTTCTCCTTTCCTGTTGTTAAACCCTCAAAGCACCATGCAGACACGGACAGGGCAAAAGGTAAACAGCGCCCTCACCGCACAGTGTTGCCATGCTGCAAACAGGCAAGGTCCGTCGGGAAGCGAACGTTGCACGAGTGCCAAGTCGCCGTCTCCTCCTGGCTGTATGGTTTAGCTCGTGAGATGGAAGGAAGAAGGAGGCGATTAATGATGACTGCTTTCGCGACAAATTTTTACAAGAAGATGATACTGTGGAACCTCGTTATAACGAGGACCTAAAAGCCATGACAATTACCTTGTTATATCAGGTTTCTCACTATATCAGGGTACAAAAACAAAGAAATATAAAGAGTTGGGACCTGCAAAATCACCTTGTTTTAACAGGATTTTGTTATATCTGACCACTTTATATTGAGGTTCCACTGTATAATCACCTGGAGAAATTGACTATAGACAGTAGCACATTTATGTGTGCTAGAATACATTCTGTTGTTATGACATTTGCTCTGCGACATTTTGCTCCCATGATGATATCTTCAAAGTTGGAGAGAGAATAAGACTTGGCATTGTGATTGGATTTTTGGTTCGGAATAGGGTTAGGAATATAGGGCAGTGACCTGATTGGGAGAAATAAGAAATGCCTCTTGAAACAAACTGGTTGAAAGATATATTAGTCTATACCCTAGGTGGAGTGTATCTCCTGACTGGAAGGATTTGCCTTGATTTTGTTTACTTAAGGAGAATCAAGCATGAACATACCAGCACTTTATTTCTCTTGAGTCCCAAGAGAAATTAATCCTATTAATCCTAATTAATCCTTTGTCTGTGACAAAGCATACTGATGGAAGATATTTTGAAATGAGTCAACTTTTGAGTACAAAATTTTCACAGTAGAATCTTTAGACAGTTTGCTTGATTCTTAGATAGTTTTACCCCAAGTTGAGGACTACCCCATCATGTCATTTACCTAGAAGATAAGGGGCAGGGGTAAGGGTGAGCTTTGACAACATTCATTGGCAAAATTAGCCACTTTGTATTAACAACATATGTATGATGCTTGTGCAAGAAGTCATTTGAATAACTGAACAGCTCAACATGAAATCTATGTGATAAGTCATGCATTGCACGAGGTGTTAATTCAGGAATGTACGGGTGAAGGTATTCTGTCAACAGAATGTAGCAAAAGTAGTTAATGCAGCTCATCACTGTAGAATGGGTGTTCTCAGATATGTGACTAGAATAGCTATCTACTCTTCAAAGATGTATGGTGTCATGGGGTCATTTACTTCATCCACTACTATGAAGAGCCTTACTGTTGCCAGAGAGAAAATATTGTGTAACATTTTAATAAGTAAAATAGCATAAATTAAGTGATTTCTTTCAGACACACATGCAATTGAAGGTCATTTCACCAGCATGTTCAAATTTAGGTGGTTTCTGAGAACAGTACTTCATTAAACTTCCGGGCACATGAGTGACAAAAGGTGTTAATACACTGCACGACACAGTGACCCAAGATAAGATGGTCTTTTGAAAGCATATGATTATGTTGGACAAGAAGTTGTTGTGTAGTAAACTTGTTACAAAATCCATAGACAGAATCCCACAATTAAATCATGACCAACAAATTGATGTCTGAATATTGAGATAACTCATGTAGGGTGCCGGATGTTGCATGATAAACTCACTTGTGGTGAGAAAAAAAAAACTTGTGAAAAGCTCTCTCTCAGTTTCAACTAGAGGAAAATTATAAAAAAGGACAAGTGATTTTCCGTGGTTATGACATTTTGAAATTCATGTGCCAAGACATTTGTTTCCTCTCTCTTATTCTTCAAACACCTTGCTATGAACTGAAAATATGAAATGATGAATGCACGAATGAACAAACAAATGAAAACATAATAAATATATAAATAAATAAATAGATTAATTAATTGATTGATTGATTGATTGATTGATTGATTGATTAAAGCCCAAGTTTAGTTTGGGAGATTTTTTTTAATTAATGAAAAATCTCCGGGGGGGGGGTTCACATTATAGCATCCAAAGGGTTAATAAGGCGTTAAAGGTTAAATACCTCATCTGAAAGAGCAGACTCTGCTCTTTCAGATGAGGTATAACTCATATAATCTCGGCTATCTAAAGATATTCAGAATCTATTATTGCAGGGTTATGACTTTGGGGCATAAAGCTTTCAAATAAAAAAAAATCACCAAAACTAAACGTGGGCTTTAATAAATTAATAAATTGAATAAATAAATAAAGTGAATTAATAAATTAATAGGTAAAAATGAATAAGTACATATATTAGTTAAATACATATGAATAAATTATACATA
Organism: Eucidaris tribuloides; assembly: GCA_001188425.1. NCBI lineage: Eukaryota > Metazoa > Echinodermata > Echinoidea > Cidaroida > Cidaridae > Eucidaris > Eucidaris tribuloides. The sequence goes on from JZLH01S0156310.1 coordinate 12,886, forward strand.
GATAAATAAATATATATATATATATGAATGAATAAATAAATAAACAAATGACAAGTGATGTTTGTTCTGTTAATTCTACTCAGTTCATTGAAACATTGGGAAACTTTTCATCCTCTTTAGTGTACTGTAATATACTTTGCCAAGTATAGTATAAGTGATTGTTTCATATTCATAGTTTTATATGAATGGAAATAAAATATACATCATGACTTCAAGTATAAACTTGTGTAAATGTAAATGTATAAAAGCATTGAAATGTATAGTGCAGTCTTTCGTTGTATATATATTAACACACAGGGCTATAGTGACATAGTTGGTGAAGGTTATATATTTGTGCATGAAATATGACTATTCACTACATTACATTTAACGTATCAGTTTGTACATATTTTTTTTTAATGTACCTGTACATGGAAATAGACTATGTTATGAAATAAACTCTCTATCAATTTATTAGACTACGAAATGGAAGATATTCTGAAAGGAGCGCATTACCTCTAGAATAAAATAGGTTTATCATTGTAGTAAGACAACTGAAAGTTTGAGCTCAGTTATTTGTAACATGACTATTTTCTACAATATATGATTGCCACTTTGGGTGTATCATTGCAGATTTTTTTGTTTGTATTCAATTATGTTTTCAATTACTGTTTGTCAAATTATTTTCAAAATTGTGTATTGCAAATTAGTCCCGTCTGTTTTCAGATTTTTTTTTTATCAGGGTAATGATGTTTCGATCACATGAGTCTAAAACAACTGCAGCTCAATGTATCATTAAAATCTGAAAATTTTATTTTAAAAGGTTTTGCAGCGAGTTGATGCAAGGTACAGTTCTTGAATTGTATGTTCTATATTCAAACATTTTGTGTCTGTACATATTATGCTGTTGCAAATTATGCTGTTTGTGTGATGTATAGTACACTTTTGTATCATGTATTCTAATGCATAGCTCTGAGTTATTTTGTTGAAGTTATTTTGCTGTCAAAAAGGAGTCGCCAAAATAATGATCCGATTTAAGTGTATATTATTTGTTGTACATATCCAAGTGCTTTCTTAGTATATTTTGATTATTTTGTAAAGCTATATGTCAGAAAACATGAAAACAAGTTTAATACAAAACTAAGTAAAAAACAAACAAACCAGACATTTTAAATATAAAACAAAATTTGTCATTGTAAACTTCAGGTTATGAGGAAACTGGTTTGGTACATACTGTTTGTCACTCCATGTGATGCCCTTCTCTTTTTGGAGTTGTATGCCAGTGAAAAATGGAATTATACATTGATAACACAAAAGATATGAATGTAACTGTACTTTTTATAAAACAGAAAAACCAAAACTTGTATTAAAAGGTAGTGTTGTCAATATGTACAATCTCACTATTAAATTGAGTCTTGAAAGGGATTGGCTGAATTATTTGTAATGTGTGCATTTATGCAATTCTTGACCTGGTGCAAGGTCTCTGAGTAGACTACTTTTAGTTAATTTCAGTTGTTGAAATTCACAAACATTTTAAACATATTTTGTTACATTGTAATTTGTAATAATAATGAAATTATGAATCAAATAACTGGACTTAATCTACATTTCAGAAACCTTATCAACTGATTTCATCTGGCAGCATTCCAGTTGAAAGCTGGTCTATATGTAGCTGTGGAGAAGTATTGTTCTCATGCACTGATGCACTTGAAGTGTGTGAGAGATGTCTCAGATAATGATTTAGACGATAAAATTTCTTACCCAGTTTGATGTAATTTGAAATTTAATGATGGTTCAGAAACTTGAACAAGTCTGTTAGTACTGGTTAAGCCAAAAAGCTGTGTTTTCCGTAAAAAAAAATCCAAATCAGTTAAAATATTTAAAGAAATACAATGTAGCAACAGTGTTATGACTCTGGCTCAATAATTCAGGCAAATGCACATGCGAGGAAAAACCGTAAACAGAATTGTTGCAGTATCTTATTTATAAGTGGTTCAATTAGCAAGGAATCAAATGTAGATGTGTTAGTGTATCCCCATGCTACTTGCTACCGTCTAATACCAAACTGAACAGTGAAATGCGGTAAATCAGTGACAGTCTTGTGTTGTAGATTTGTTTGTTGCAGTTGTTATTTTTCCTCAAAGTCAGATGCTAACGTGTTTAATATAGTTCTGTATTTAATTAACCTGTGTGTAGACATTCAGTTTTGTATTGCTTGTCACATATCCACTTGTCTGGGCCACATTATGAAATTATCATAGTCGGTTATCAATCCACACAGAAAAATTTGTACGTCGAGGAGAAAATGGGAAGCAAAGCCAAGGAACCTGAGAGATAACAATGACCCTTTGCTGCCTTCGTGAAATTTCATCTATTTTCCCTGAAACTTGTGCTGTATGAGCGCCTTATCCCCAATCGGTGGATATGTGACCCGTAGCCTAAACATGTAACCAACTTAATCTCAGATTCCCTGTTATTTTGCATGCATTATCATGCCCTACTCGTTGTGCATGTTTTATTCAGATAGCCTATGTCTTCCTATAGAACGATGTGCAATAAATCTAACTGAATTCACGCGATTGTCAAGCATAATTCATTCCAGTTTCCATTTTTTTCTAAATTGAGGATACAGTGGGTGTTGAGTGTTTTAGAAATGCTAATGAGTACATGTAGTTATTGTGAGAGTATACTTTCCTGTAACTTGTTTGTGTTGTGGGGTGTTGTTATTTGCACTCGCACACATGGGTATCACGGGACTGGGGGCAGTATCTAGTTGTATATGGAGTGTATAGCGACTATAACATTTATTTCATACAACACAAGAGAAAGTATTCGTATCTCATCAAAACCACCAATAGTTATCCATTTCAGAACCATATCGTAACTGTATCACTTTCCTTGTGGAACGATTTGTACATATAACTCAAAGTAAGTGTTAACATTAGTACAGGATATTCATCGATTAGAATGAATTTAATGTGGCTAAGTATATGGGAGAGGTACAGTTAGTGCGTCTGAGCATGTAGTATTTACATCCAGAGCGCACCAGGTTAAATTCTTAGGCTAGCGGGGGGGTTGAAATCTGTTGGAAAATCGTCCCCCCCCCCAAAAAAAAAAAATAAAATAAATAATAAATAAATCAAAATAAAAAAAATAACTAAAAAAATAAATAATAAATAAATAAATGAATAAAAAATAATAAATAGATAGAATAGAATAGAAATAATAGAATAGAATAGAAAGAATAGAAAGAATAGAAAAATAGAATAACATAAATAAAGAAATAAAATAAAGATAAAAATAAAAATAAAAAAATAAATAAAAATTACATGTAATAATAAAATAAATAAAATAAAAATACAAAATAAAATAAAAAAATGAAAATAATAAATAAAAAAATAAATTATAATTAATCAATTGATTAATCAATATCCATAATTGATTGAGTAATTAGTTAATTTAATTAATTAATAAAATAAATAAATAGCAATTACATAAAATAAAAAAATTGTCCCAGCCAAATAGCCAGTGAAAATGGAATAAAATTTCAGTTCACAGCAACACTTTAAAAATCTTAAGTTGGTGGGGGGGGGGGGAGAATTTGGGTGTTTTAGTGGTAAATGGTGGTAGGTTTTGTAAATATGAATATGAATATGAATAAAGGATAAAAGAAGTAAAGAAAGAAAGACTGAATGAAAGAAAGAAAATAAGGAAGAAATAAAAGGAAGAAAGAAAGAAAATATAGCACACAATTATGAATATGATATATAATAGGCTTAACATGGATAAAAAATGATTGCTGTAACGTTGTCACCCAAGTCAGCCAGATGCGGTGTAGTCATAATCTATGCGTACAGAATCTCCTAAAACACTTCATATTTTCGATGCAAGATGCAACAATAGCACTATACTACAGGCCTACATAATTGTTTTGGTATTCCATTGATTCATTACTCAAAACTGTCACTTAAGATTTTTTTTATTATTAATTTTTACAGTGGATATCTTAAGTTACTTAAGTTCATTTCATCAGTGGAGTAATGAGCAAAATCATTTGGGGGGGGGGTCAGAAACGATATAAAAAGGTATATATGCATGTGTCTGCGTTTTGTGTGTGTGTGTG
>JZLH01S0156322.1:3728-15362 GCA_001188425.1 Eucidaris tribuloides
AAGTATGTACTATGAGGGACCAATGAACTGATTAGATTTTGGAGCTGAAATTCAAAGGTCAAAGGTCACCGGGCCTAAAATATGTCTGATTTGGGCTCGTTACCGCGATAACTTGAGAACGGCCAGTCTGATTTCCATGTTACTTGGGTGAAGTATGTATTATGAGGCACCAATGAACTGATTAGATTTTGGAATTCAAAGGTCAAAGGTCACCGGGCCTAAAATATGTCTGATTTGGGCTCGTTACAGTGATAACTTGAGAACGGCCAGTCAAATTTTCATGTAACGTGGGTGAAGTATGTATTATGAGGCACCAATGAACTGATTAGATTTTGGAGTTCAAAGGTCAAAGGTCATCGGGCCTTGAATATATGGGCTCATTACTGTGATAACTTGAGTGTGACTGGTCCGATTTTGATGTAACTTGGGAGAAGTATCTAATATAAGGCACCAATTTACTGATTCGATTTTGGAGTTGAAAAGTTAGAGGTCAAAGGTCACAAGGCCTCGTCTGAATTGAGCTCATTGTCGCGGATAAATTTAAGAACTGCTTATTGGATTTTACTGTAACTTGGTCAAGGTCACATGGGCTTATTCATCTCATTGGTCTTGCTACCATGGTAACTTGAAGCTTTTCAAATTTCATCAATTGGATGGGATGCGGACTGCGGAGGCATACCCATCGACTGCGCGCAGTCGAACAGCTCTAGTTACATTTTGCTGTCCATAAGGGGGGGGGGAGGAGGAGTAGGCGGTGGTCACAGTGATATTTGCACTTCATAAACAATTAATATGTAGTTTGCCATTTTCGCATAATGATACTCTACTTGCAGTTACATGATGAACATCATATCTCTCCGGGGTGGCAGTATATCACCACACAAAAATGTAAAATTATGGTAGATAATTTCACAGTAGAGATATCATAATTTTCTATTTGAATCAAATTGCAGAGGATGATATGTCCAATTTCAACCCTTTTCAACAAATTTCATATTTTTATCTAAGTATGGTAGAGTCTCAGCCACTGGGGGTATTATTAAGTACCCCAATGCTTATCACAAAGGAATGCAGGTGAGATGCGTAGTTACCTAAATTAATTGCATGACTTAAGAATAACACATACTCAGTCTTGATACCTTTCTCTTTATTAGTGTGTGATTGCTAGATTTAAGTTTTTTCACACCTTCACACAAATATTCCAACAAAGTTGCCCTTTTTTATTATTATTATTTTTTTTTGGGGGGGGGAGGGGGGTTGGTCTACTTTAATGAAACTAGTGTGTTTTACGTTGAACATTTTTCGGGAAAATAGGGTGCTTCTTTATGATTTTGGAGGGCTCTTTTGAATTTGGGGGGCTCAATTATCCCGAGTCGTACATGTAGTACATGTATGTATAGGTACACAGCAATATGAAGTAGGGAAGGGTGACTGGCAGCGTTCTTCCCTGTATGTGTATTGTGGTAGTACATTCATTATATATCGTACCCTGCCGTGTGGGTGACTATTGCTATCTGAAATATGTGCAAATTATCTTGAAGCCATATATCAGCAGTATGTGAAATCTTTCAATTCTATTCTGTATTGATCGTGATATGTGATTGTTTTATCCAACTACTGTCATGTCATATTGATCATGTACAGTATTGATCCCCTGGTTAACATGATCGTGTTTTGTACATGTGTATACTTGCTGAACAACTCTGTTAAAATATAGTAGACTCTCATTTTGAAAATACCAATATAACAAAGTCTCATTATAGCGAACAAAATTTTCTGGTTCCAAAAATGAATTTTTCCTCATATTTTGTTGTTTTTGCATCATCACAAAATAATTCTCCTTGTCTTCAGGAGTTTGCTATAATGAGAGTCTGCTGTAATGATTATGGTCACTCTACGTTGCAATTTGTCTGTGTGCCTAAAATGCATTATTGAGAGTATTACAGTAGGTGAAAATTGGCTTACACATCTAACTGCACTCTGCACACATTCAGATGCAAGTAACCCTGTGGTTAATGTACAAATTTGATTTGAATACGCCAGTAATGTGGGATATTAAAATTATGAAACTCTCTATCTGGAACAAAGAAACTTGATTGCATTTCACAGTGCATATTTAAAGACTATAATGTCATTTAAAATAGCAATGAATGGAACTTAAAGCCCAAGTTAAGTTTTGGTCGATCAGACAAAATTGTTGTCAATCTTTCACAAAGTATTCTTTTGTCACACCAGACATCAGAAAACAACATCAAATTTACTGGAAACTGTGTTAAGTGACAAATTATGATGTTTAAATTAAAGGAGAGCATCTAGCGGTGTGTACATTACCTATGGGAAATCTCGGGGGGTCACCCCCCCCCTTTCAAAATTTTACATTTTAAATAATTTCTCAAAAATTTGAAAGTTTCAGAGCGAGCAATTTTCAGGGCATTGATAGATATAGGTGTATCTAAAAAACATAATTGCTAAGAATTTCATTTTTTACCATTTACCAAAACTAACTGTGGCTTTAAGTGTTGTTGCACAAAATTTGATGTCTCACTTTAAATCCAAGTCAAGTATTGCAGCCAGATAAATGATACATGATACTTTGGGTGAGTGTAATATAACAAAAGGACACTTTTGCAGGTCTATTAAGCTAAGGCAAATGAGCCAACATAAGAGTTGTATATATACCAACTACAGTTATTTATTCATTGATTGTGGTTCTATGGTGTTCGTGCTTCATGTGTGCGTAAAAGTAAGTATATATATATGTTTGCTCAGGAAAATGACTAATTTCTATTGAATTTGACGAGATGTTGGAATCATTTGTGTCATTGTGTTACTTTTAAATCTCTGTTTTGATCCTACAGCTTGAAATTAAGTAAAACCATGTAACAAAACTATTACAAGGAAGTCATTTGGATAGCTTGTGTGTTATGTGTGTTTGTAAGTACAAAAATAGACTTAAAAGTGAGTGACATGATTGGGAGAAGTCAAAAATATCTAAATCAAGTAAGTTGATATATTTATATCAATTTATGCACTGGCTAAATACTATATTAAGCCTGAAAGAATTTGTCTTGAATTTTTGTACTTGGGAAACAAGCTCATTAATTTAACAGTAATGAATTAATCTCGGCCATGATAGAAATTGATCCCATCAAAAGCTACACGGCATATTTTACCCATCACAGCATTTTCTAATAATAATTGTATTACAAAGAGGAAATGAATGACGATGAAATTTTCACAATAGAAACTCTGAAGTGTATACTTGATTCTGGGAGCATTGTGTCCTAAATTGAGCACTACTTTCAATCTTGCCATTACTCTGTAACAGGTTAATGCCATGTATCCAGAGTATTTGGGCTTGACGTCTTTGACAACCCCTTCCACAGCATTTTGTACTCTCAAATTTTAGTCTGTTTTATTCTTTTTACTATTGAATATGATGCAAATGTGAACGAACCCTTTTGTGCGCGTGTACATGTGTGTGTGTGTGTGTGTGTGTGTGTGTGTGTGTGTGTGTGTATTTGTCTGTGTGTGTCTGTGTTTGTGTGCATCTGATTTAGACATGGCATTGTCTAAGTTAAATTTCTCTTGAGAAATGCAGCAGAGTAATTTCAGTTTGTGATATCACACAGGCTTGATGATCTTACACTTTTTCGTGTATGATTTGAGCTCATTGCTATCATGGAATTTCTGATCATAATGGGTGCATACTTGCACAAGTCATTTCTGTTTAAATTGAATTGGATGGGAGTGCGGAGGAATACTCATCAACTCAACACATTTGAACGGTTGAACCGCTCTAGTTATAGTCTAACGTCCCTCTGTCATTTTATTTTAAAAGCTGTGTGATAATTATTTACGTCAAAGTCTGACTTACGATATCAGAAAATCAGTTGAAGCCACATCTTATTGCTTGAGTTGGCAAAAATGTGCCTTGTTCATGTGTAACAGTATGTTTATGTTTTACGGTTTATCTGTATATGAGTATGATAATCCATATAATGTACACATTAATGTACTGTATGTATGTGTACATTGTAACGGTTTTCTTGAACTCATGCCCCCGTGACGCTATGTCAGCAATGTACCCATAAATTCTGTACTATTTTCGGAGCTACATGTTTATTGTTCTTTCCGATGTGAAGTCTGTAAAGCAAGACTAGTCAGCAAGTGAAATATGTATGCATATAGTTCACAACTTGCAATCAATCAAATCATAGCCGTGCTATTAAAGCAAGTGTAATCTTATACGGAGTGAGAAGGAAGACACAGGGAGGCCTTTTGGTAGGTGTACGTCGCAAATCAATTGAATCAAAGATATACAGACAATTGTAGAATTATTTCTGTTAAAGAAAGTACTTAACCCTTTTAATGCTACTATTAGAATATCACATGCAAAGTATATGGAGTTTTGTTGCAGTGGCACTGAGAAGCTTATATTTAGCAAAGCCTGTTTGTCCTTTGCCTCTGAGATTCTGAAAATGCAATAGAGTTAACATAGGTCACATCCGGTTTCCAAATCCAGTGAGTTAATGTTCCAGCAGGAATATTCATAGCTGAAATTGTAATGTTTTGCTTTAAACATGTAGTAGAGTTGATAACTTGGTGTATAAATTTATAAGGTCATGTGTCGTATGGTGGGACCCCTTTGTGTTACAGGCACCAGAATTATGAATTTTGTCACTTCCTGCATTTAAACCAATATAACTCAAAAAGTACTTATCAGAAACCAACAAAAGTATACATTTTCTGAAAGCTTATACTTCAGAGAATCTCAATCATCCAAGGTCAAGTTGCTATACAGGGTGTGTAAAAAAAAATTAAAGGGTAATATCACAAAAAACGTATAGTTTTGTGATATTGATGACAACTCATTACACTTGCCAGTATTAAGTCATGACTCAAAATTGATGTTATATTGTGAAAAAGCACACTTTCAGCTTTAAGAAAATGTATGGTTTTACTACTTTGTGATTTTCAGATGGGGTGATACAGGTTGTGACAAAATATGTTAAAACTTGTGTTGTGATTTGTTACAAAAACATTAATTACACTAATTAAACAAACAATTTATTTAACCTAACTAACAAATTTTAGAGATTAAATAGTAGATTATTGTTTGATAAATGGATCAGTACAGTGTATTTAAAAATTTCAACCAAAATGTAGCCCTGAAGTGAACATACTTGTGTGTTCTTACATGCTGTATTACAATGCTTCATAACGTGTACAAGTCAATGGCAAGCATAAGCTACACTAGGAATTATTTAAGTAATTAATGACCTAGAAGACAATTAATTTCATTTTACTATTGAGAATTGTGAAGTACAACATGTGTCAAGTTAGTCAGATGCATATCATAACCCCAAGATAGCTTATCTGCTGCAAATAGTAGGAAAAACAAAAAGAGTACAGGTGAATTTGCAATTTTTCCATAGAGATTGTACACACTCCTCCTCGGCTTATCCTCCTCCGCTTATCCACCAGATTTACCCTCGTTAACATTTTTGCATTTTTGTCTAATTAAACAAAATGTAATGCAAGATTGCTCATCAGATTTCAAAAGCAGAGTAATTTTGCTGCAGAATGAGCCCAAATTCATTTGAATTGGATAACGGATAGCTCTGATGCATCAAGTTTAATTAAGAAGAGGAGCTGAAAAATGTAACGCCACCAGGTATTTGGGGGTCCCACCATACGACACATGACCATAAATAAAATTATAAATTAGTGATTTTGATGTATCTTAGGACAGGTTCAATGAAATTAAAGTAAGATAACAAATAACAGGAGTTCATTGGCTTGAAATATGATCAAAATTGCATCAGGAAAGTTCAATTTTGAAGCTTATGAATAACAGAGCTATTCCAAAGCAAGAGAGAATTCATAGGTAGTTGTGCAAAAAGAGATGGTATTGGAGAAAAATCTTTAATAAAATTAAAGTACTGTATCCATGACCTGGAATAAAAGTATAACATACATGTATGAATCAATTTCCATCAAGGAAATTGGTAAATTTCTTTAAGGAGAGGTATTAATTCAGATTGATGGATCAGTGAGTATCAGTTTAGTTCTCATCACTGTAAAAGCAGTTGGCTTCAAACAAATACAGTTAATCATTGGTTGATGATAAATTTGCAATATTTGTAATACATGTAATTCCTCTTCACCCCCTGTAGTGCACTGTGTGTAACATATCCTCTTTCTGTGGTAACCGATTTGTTACAGTGGACTTTGTCATTTTGGCATATGACTCTTATCACATGATTTGTAATTCAGAATTTCATTTTAATAGCATGATGAACTGATTTTGTGTTTTCTTTTCCATTGTCTTGATTAGATTGACAATCTCCAAGAACAACTGAAGGAGCGCGACAGCCAGGTGACATTGTACCGCGATCGCATCTCAGCCCTGCAGGCCGACCAGAGCAGTTCGGACAGTGCCGTGTCCAGCTTGGAGGACGCCCTCATTGACAAGGAACGGGTAATTGAGAAACTACGAGGCGAGAGGGACCAGGAAGGCAAGGAACAGCAGGAGGCGATTGAGACGTTGCAGAAACAGTGTGACGACCTCAAGATGCAGGTGGACGAACTCCAGAAGAGCGTGACCGAGAAAGAGGTGAGATGAGTGGGTGGTGGTAGGGGTGTAACCAGGTATCCTGCTGAGGGAAGGGGGTGAGGATGGGGTAGGGTAGGGTTCCAACTTACTGTTTATGTTTTTGGGTGGGATGCAGGGGAAGATGTTGAATTTTAGTTGCTCAGTTGCTATATTTGTAACTAAAATTAGGAAAATTACTTCAACTTTTTAAAGGAAAAATAACCCTCCACAACTGAAACACAGTAGGAAATTGCTTCCTGGTCTGAAAGGGCAAGCCCTATAGCAATGGACTCGATATGATCCCCCTCCCAACACCACACCGCTTGTGGTGCAGTAAAGTTGGAGAGAGTATTGCGTCCTGTAGTTTAGTAAAGTATTCTTTCTATTGTATTTGATTTGTGCTGCAGTTACATATCCCCCAATTTGGGGAAAAATGCACGGGTGCCTATACGGGCCAAAATTTCAGAAAAAGTGGTAAAATAAAATCTCATGGCAACTGCAAGGGCCCTGTAGCTAACTTTTGGGTGATTTGTGTGATCATTGGATTGGTGTTGAAGTTCCTGATGTGTGGTACTATTTTTCACTACTTTAAGCTTGTAGACATCATTAATGGCATCGCACAGGCACTGCATGAGCATGTTATGGATCCCTCAGCATTAATGCAGATACTGTAGGATTTCGGATGCAATTTACGGGCAGTGTGATTGCTCTTTACTCATATGGACACCTTAAGAGCGTAAGAATAGATCCTTGCCATTTAAGTTTGAACTTTGAATGATGTTTATGAAACCCACAGCCCAATATATCAATTTGCTTCTACTGCAGACTCTCTCTGTAAATTTTGTGTAGCAAAGACCAAGCAGTGCATTCATCACTAAGTGAAAATCCAGGAAAGGTTATCTGTAGTGAATCTAAGTATACAAAAAAAACAACAATCACACTTAGACTTTGCTTATTTAGGTTTCAGCACATTTTGGAGTCATAAATCAGTTGGCATTTTGGGGGATAAATGCATTCTTGGGCAATGTAGAACGGGTCATCAAAACATTGGTAAATCATGGGGCATATGCATATCATATTTTGGGTTAATGCATAACAGTACAACTTGCAACCCTTGTCATGTTACAAATCACTCGTTATGATCATTCTTATTTACTTATAGAAAGCAACAATCAAAGACACATTTCTCAATATAATTTCTTCCATGCAATTGGTGCATTAATTTTATGTTTGTGGTCATTGCTTCAGTAGTCATCACATAATTTTTCCTCTCTACCTCCGGCTTGTTTCCCTCTCCTTTCACAAAACTTTTAAACTCAAGGGCTCCTTCCTGGATCTGAAGGAGCATGCATCCACCTTGGCCTCGGGAGCCCTGAAAAAAGACTCCAGGATCACGACGCTGGAGATCCAGCTAGCCCAGAAGACGGAGGAATTCAACCAGGCCGAGAGCGAACTCAAAAAGGTTGGTATCATGGGGACGAGGTGAGATGAAGAATGGCATGGAGAATAGCAGCATGACTTCAGTCTTGTCTGGACCTTGTTCGTGTACGAGTTGGTGTCTGACAAGTAATAATTTTGTAGTCTTGTGTTTGTGTTACTTGGATTTTTAATTGTAGTCACTATTGGTCTAAGAAAAAAGAGATTAGGACCAATTATATCATGGTATCCTGCAAACCATGTTGTTATATGAGTTGGTGTTTGACATGTATATTTTTCATAGGACCATGTACTCAGAAGATGCCTGACAGATGTATTTTTTGTACTCTTTATCACTCTTCACTCTTTCATTTTGAACTGGTCTGTATTGGTCATTGAGAATACAGATGAGGACCATATTTTTCAAGCATGACTGGTCGGTTGTATACCACATTATAGAACAAGGTTTTGCTGGATAAGTGTTCATTCTGTAGTCCTGTATCATCACTGTAACTTGGTCCTTGATATAATTGGTCTATGAAGAAACGATTGGAACCAAACCAGTATTTTCATGTGTCAGTTCTTGTAATTGTTGGTCTTTAAAATATGCAAATTACCCAAAATGATTTAATGGTAGTAACAAAAACCCACAGTAAGTTGATAAACTAATCACAATTGTTCAATAGTAGCTGTATTTAAGTGACAAAAGATGCAGTTTATTTGTATCAATATTTAAAAAATAAACCTTTTATCATAGAAACCCTTTTCTGATGCAAGTGTAAAAAAAAGTATATCTGAAAATTACAGTCTTCAGCAGTGAATGACTTGAAATTTCCAGTGCCCCCACTGCAGTGTTTAAAATGAGTTTCCGGCAATATATTCAGTAGGCAACGCTTGGTGCATGATCTCTTTCAATAATTCAAAGTAAACGGAAGTTGCATGTGATATCAGTGTCTATTGCTTCCCGTATCTGCCTCATTTCTTCAACCTCATCAATCCCGTATTCAGCACATTAATTTTATTCTGATTGTCGGCCGTACATCTCATGGAAATTAAGCCTCGTTGATAAGGCATTAGTCTATTCCGGAGCTCGCTGTCAGTGGATTTACTTGATTATGTGCTGAATATTTCATCATGATGCTTGTGCATGCTTAGTCAGCATCATGGAATATTTAGATTTTCTCAAAATTCAATGAAAAGGTAGTAACTGAGCTGAGAACTCCAGAATGATTCAGCAGTTATTCCTTCCTGATTTTACAGCACAGCACATGTAGACTTAACATAATATGGCACTGCCATTTATTATACCTTAGTTGATAATGCAAAGCACTGATGCATAAATGAAAGTAAAGAAAAGTACAATTAATAGGCAAAAAAAAAACATACACAGAATAACGTAATCATAATCAATACATGTATATTATTGAAATAAGTGTGATTTAATTCATGTTTTAAAACTATTATTGAAAGAGATGAAGTGAGAAGATACGGAGGTAAGCAGTTCCACATCTTAGGGAACAAGGAGGAAAACACACAGTCACTGATGTTCATCAAACATGAAGAAAGAAAGAGAAGCAAGAGTATTGATGTAAAGTGATGGACAATAAGCAGGTCTGATAGGTAGTGTGGAGCTTGATTATGATTATGTTGACTTTTATGTTTACACAGGTGATTCAAAGTGAATGTGGTCTTTTACATGACGCCATTGCAATTTACCATTTTTAGAGTTCTTCCTATGTTAGTTTCAGGTCTAGGAAATATTCCCCCTCCCCCACTAGGTACTACCGAGACTACTAGGGTCTAGAACAATTACCCCCTAAGACAATTACATCTAGGACAATTACAGCCACGGCAGTAACAACTAAGAAAATACCCCCTCCCCCAGACAATATCCCCTGGTACATGTACCAACATTCCCCACCCCTACATAGGTTGCACACGCCTAGATAAGTGAGAAATAAAGAAATGTGCATTCGACCCAACCCAAAGAATAAGAAATGTTAATTTGAATGGGCGGCTGCCAAGAAGGGGTGGATATGATTAAGTATTGAATGATATTTTCTGATAGGGGTTGAGTGGATCTTCATTGCTGTTACAATGAAAGAAATTAATGGATTTATTAGGAACTGTATAACTTGCCCATGAATACGACTTTGAAATTCAAGTACACAGGCGCAAATCGCCGTGAAAATACAAGGAATTTGTTTAAGGGGAATTCGTTTGAGAAAATGCCGGTCAACAGTACATTTTCCTGAAGATTATCAATTCAGGAATAATTTGTTCTATCTCAAGAATGTTGGTTCCAATCATCTCTTAAAATTCATCATCTGATTTTCTAAGAATTTCAAATTTGATGGCTTTAACAATTATTCTATGGGGCTGGAATTAGCTGTGTGACCACGCATGGTAATGTTACAAAGTGCGTAATTGTCGCTAGGATAAATGTCGCTGGAGAGTAGTTTGTCCTTGTCTAGATGTTTGGGGGGTATATCCTGCAAGTTTTGTCTGGATAGAATAATGTTAATTTCGTTTTTGTCACATCAGTTCTCGGGAGGCTGGGATAATTTATGTGTTATCCCCATTTCAATTGGATGGCTGACGTGAAAGAACTTTTAGAAATGTATTTGAGAATGTTGCAGTGCATGCGTAATATGGAATGCTGAATTTAATTAACATTGCCAAGGATACATTAATGTGTCCTCCTAGTGAATAGAAGGGAAGGAATGAATACAATTTCACCCATTGTACAGGTGTATTTGTGTGACGATATGTCTCCCAGCTTATTTCCAGTTGTAGTGTGTGTGTATCATTGAAGATAATACATGCTTCTATGTTTCAATTTTTTCAGTAAGATGCAGGCAATTATGGTATAACTTATCAAGGTTATAATATTCGACAACAGTTCACAATATAATGGTCCAGTAATAAATCCTGATGGATTGCTATCAAATACATTTGTTCGGGACTGGGAAGAATATTTCTTGCAAAAATTGTATTTGAATAAATATGATTACATTTCACAAAAGGTGATCAGTATTTGAAGGGTTGGAGGTTTAATTGTACCGTTTATATATCTCTCCAATATTAAAGGCAGGGGATCTCTTTTGCATGCCTAAAAATTAACATTGTGAAAATACAATGGCATTTAGAAGAAAATGCCATCTGGGAACCTCCAGCAAAATATAGGAGCTAGAAACTCAGTTTTAGTGGAATTATAGTGACCGTTAGACTCTGATTTGAATTTTTTTCTTGCGAGGAAAAAATTCCTACCATAGAACGTACACTAAACGGCTATTGTTTATCTTTTGCATTTTTCAAATTCTATGTAATCACTGACCCCCAGATTTCACAGACATGCCCTTCAGCAATAGCCCAAGGGCATGGGTTATCTTTTCCTGGTTTTCGGGGATGTTTGCAAATGAGATCCACTGCCTTTAATATGAAGAACATATGATTTTTAGTAATGTTATATTTTGATTCAGATAATTTCTAGCATTACATCAAATTGTTGTCAAACCACCATTACAACTATTACTTCAATAATTGATAACTTGTGATTTTTCTCCTTTTTTGTTGTTTTAAATGTTTGATGACATGTAAATACAAAAATAGAAAGGGTT
>JZLH01S0156322.1:34249-62870 GCA_001188425.1 Eucidaris tribuloides
TGTTGTAATTATTTATTTATTTTTCAGTCACTGTACCCTGGGTTACAAAATTATGTAAAAGTTATGTAATAAGGGTGAAAATAACACATTTAACTTCATTTTTACCCTATTTTTCGTAAGTTTATGCCTTTTTGTTGTGCACTTGCACAGCCTCTGCATCATCACCACTGATTTCATCGATCATAACTGAAGAAAATACATTTTTTAACACGAGGGCGCTGCACAACGGGGTACCCCGGGGTACAACGGGTACCCCGGGGTATGGCGTGGTGCATCATATGCGATACAGCCGACTGCGCTTCAGTCAGGTGGATGATCAGCATCATAAGCATGCTCTGCCACCGCCGATCCGTCAGTGCGCATAAGTCTGACGTCCCTGCGATGGCCGAGCATTCTTTCACCGACGGGTCTACCTGTTTCTCCGATGTAGACCTTGTCACAATTCCCGCAAGGGATCTTGTAGACCACGCCATCGCGTGTATCGGGGAGCGCAGGGTCCTTCGTACGGACAAGGTGCTTGCAGATCGTAGTGTCAGATCTGATCATGGCGCGGATGCCATGGCTTTCCGAGCACCGTCGGAGCTGCTGCAGTCTGCTGTATTGCATACGACAAGCACTGGTATTTGCGTCGCGTTGAGGAAGCTATACAGATTCGGCTACATCCCAAAAACATTAACAGAGACGGCGGGATCGCCATCCCGGAAGCTTGGCTACCCACCATCCGCTGCCATGCTCCCCCCGCCGCGACTGGTGGGGCGCTGCCCCCTTGGCCTCCATAGCAGCCAATAGCAGCACGGCAAGCGCTCCGAACAATAGCAGCAGCGGCGCGACGTCAACCAATCATGGGGGCGCTCCCGGTGCGGTTAACCCTCGTGACCGCTATAAATGACGCGTGCACGGCGCTCGTTCTACCTGATGAAGGCTAGCAGTTGCAGCCGAAACGTTGCAATGTCTTTACGTTTGCTACATCATGTGACAACTGGTTTACTCTACTACTCTCTCATACAAAAAAAAAAAAAAACACTTTTCAATTTCAAGTATGCAAGGCTATGGCAGAAAATACATTACTCAATATTAATTTGATGGGAAAAGTTATTTTAGACCAATAATCTTTTATGTAAACATTTCTAGCAGTACCCCAAGCAAATTGTCTTTCTTTTCCTCATAATTCGACCAACTCATGAAATTGTAGTTTACCATTCACAAACAGGTGAATCCAGGTTTTAGGAAATGAGGGGTTAAAGAATTATGTTTGAAATATACTGTACATATACTGTGTATGCTGGATATTTCACATTGGTTTAGTTTCTCTGATTTCATGACAAATCCATGAAAATGTATTTTTCATAATATGCCCATACAAAGTGAATGATAACATAATAAAATCATGGAAATAAACTCCCGCAAATGACAAGCATGTGAGTTAAATCACAAAAATATTTGTGTGTAAAATACAAGGCTTACAATTTCAGGGACATCAGGAAGTCTCGTGGAATATTTGATTAGTCTGTGTGAAGGATTCCTCGTGTATTTTTTTGACAGGTCATTATTGACTTATGCTAACATTTATGATGAATGTATGTGTGTTTTTGCCACTCAATCTGGCAAGGTTTAGAAGCAAAATGATGATGTGTTTTGTTTTCATGTTTGATTTCCTTTTCAAGCTTGAAGATGTGAAGAGGGAGTTAGATGACGTCAAGAAGCAACTAGCCACATCCAACAACAAGTTATCCACCACCCTGGTGTTACTCAAGGAGCGGGAAACCAAACTGAGATCGGTACAGGTCGAGGCTCGCAAGCATCTAGAAGAAGCTCTGGATATGAAGTAAGGAGTAGTGTCATTTCTGTAGTACATGTCTAGAGGGTGAAAATAGTCACAGAACATAATCACAGCCCATCTTCCCACCCCATTTTCCCACTGCATCGCCCTATGTCATCTTCCCAACCCATCATCCCATTGCATCTATCTTTTCAACCAATCCCTTCCACCCACCTCTCAGATAATAATTTAGCAACATGATTTGTGTGTTTTCAATGATGTACTTGCTTTTCTTGGGTTAGGAATGAGGTATTTTTGTTTTCTGTGAAGTTGTAAAAAGTGTGACATCATACTGTAATTATTTTAGGGGATGGGTGCTAACTTTGATCTGATGATCAAAAGTATTGTCACAGAAAGAGCTATCACTGAATTGTGTATTCCTATCATTTAATTGATTCTATTCAGAATTTTCTATAAGTTAAAAAAAAAGAAAGAGTAATAACTTTACTGCTGGAAGGACATAGTACTGTACAAGTTTGTCTTGCGAAATATGTGGAGATTGCAATAGGGTAGTTTTAAAGAAATCGGTGCAAAAATATATGTACGTTGAAGAAAACTTAAATACTTCATTTCATCATGGTTTGAGGTAGAAGTTACGTGAAACAATATACTTTTGTTGTTTTTAAACACATGGTATTGTTTTAATTTCTTCTCTTCCTGTTGTGATATTTCCCCTTTCACCCATCAAATATGTTTCTATTTGTGTATCCTTTTGTCTATCTGTCTGTCATCTCTTCCCTTATGATTGAACACATGTATAACCATATTGTATACACACTTCTGATATTTTCTTATGATGTTAACAGTCTTTTAAGATTAGAGATGCTCCAAGCCACTTTATGACCAGCACCTTGTGACTATCTGAATGCAATAGAAGACCAAGACATGTTAAATCAGACCTATGTTATGGACACATTTCATGTCAAGTTTGTTGATTCAGAGGAAATACTTTGAATCCAGTGAGTCACAGTGGGGTCCCCCATGATAACCTCAACACCTAGCGTGCATCTAGATGTCTAGACTCTACCGTCATGCATCTCTGAACACTTTGTAGTGCTGTGCATAGCATAGCAGGGGATGGGGTAAGGGCAATTGCTCCCTTAAAGTAGTGTTTAAGGAGATTCAAATGATCCAACTAAATTTCATAGCAGTGGGGGGGGGGGATGAAGGGGCAAATGTCCTCCCCCCCATATGTGATGTTTTAGAAGTAAGGAGTGTTGACTGTACATCTGGTAATTTGTTAGTCATTCAGAGTGACTGGTTTCTCATTTTTGTGGAATCAGGGTACACTAGATATCATGTTTTAAGACCTAAAATTTCAAAAAAATTTCCATACTGTAGGAGGGGGACACCTCCTCCCACACCTACCCCATCCAGTAACCAGTCCCTGCCCTATGCTTGCTTTTAGAATTCATGCACACACCTAGCCCTACCTATACGACAGCTACAAACTGACAATTGTATTTCTATTGGAATAAAGTGTTTGTGTATTAATTCTTGTTAGTACAAGTGCCTGGGCTGCCCCTACATCCACCCCATCAAAAGGCTGTCTACCCCACTGGTCTGTGTGATAAGGGGACACTATCAGACATACCCCCATGTAATCTTGTCTGACTGATAACCACTGTTGGAGAAACATACATGTCTAAACTAGGGTTTGTCCTCCAGGAATTTCAAGTAAAATGATGAATCAGAGAGCTGTAAACTGCTTGTAGTGTCACCGACTGTAACCTTGGCGATATCTTCATGTTTTTTTTCTCCAAAAATAGCATTTCTATGTCCATAAGTACGTGTACAGGAATGCAGGAGATGCCCTGTTGTTATCTGATATCAAAGTTCCCGCCCCAAATTGGTTTTACTCCACCACCGAAAGTTCACGAGAATTTGTCACCCGACATTTTTCTCACCAGGTGTGCAAGTATCGCACCCTTTGCATAAAAGACTGTCACAATGTTCATTTGTGT
Organism: Eucidaris tribuloides; assembly: GCA_001188425.1. Lineage (NCBI taxonomy): Eukaryota > Metazoa > Echinodermata > Echinoidea > Cidaroida > Cidaridae > Eucidaris > Eucidaris tribuloides. The sequence goes on from JZLH01S0156322.1 coordinate 38,033, forward strand.
TATAAGAACACTCTTTTAGTATATTTGAGTAAAATGACATCATCACATTACCGTGTTATGTTGCTAGATACAATGAGAGAATGAATAGGTACAGTTACATTTTTTTATTCTCGGGAGATTAATTTTTCTGCAATGTGAGATTTATCACACAATTACTCTTGTAATTTTAAAGACACTATATAACACTGTGGAAGACCCGTTTAAAAAACTGTCGAAATTTGCTATCTGACATATCTGACAGTGTTTGAATGTACAAATAAACACCCTAGAACACAAAAGTTTGGACAGTTATGCTGTCACTAGTACAACATGTGCAGATACAAATGGGCACATTAATTTTATATCGGGCAATAGGAAATTCTGCAACACAGCAGTCTATGGAGAAAAGCTGGAATGGTCTCTCAATGATTTTCACTTTTTTAAAGCACTTAATGATTGTTTTACACTGCAATTTGTTCAGGGCTTCATTTTTAGACCATATCAAAGACACTAGTAGCATGGGGAATCATGCAGCTCAGATTTTTTTAAACTGGAAACATTGTTATACAATGCCTTTAAGTGAAAACTGATAACTTGTGACTGTCTTTGGTTGACAAATACTGAGCAAAGTGAAGTGTATCTGTTTGAGCATTGTAGAAGTATGGGAAATGGATTTTTCTTTCCATTGATCTTGTAAATTTCACCCAAAAATTATTTTGTCAATACTTCTTGCACTTCACATATTATTTGTGATCTGCTTTGTCTGAAACATCACAATTCTGATAATCTGTTACAAAAAGAAACTTTATAACATAGCAACTGAAGTTTTGACTTGATAGTAATAATGATGTTAGGAGTGATGATGATGATGATTTGTGTTGTTAGGCATGATAATGGTTGTGATGATAATGGAAATGATGGTAATGAAAATAATCACAATGTTGGTAATGATGAAGGAGGTGGTGGTGGTGGTGGTGGTGGTGGTGGTGATGATGATGATGATGATGATGATGATGATGATGATGATGATGATGTGATGTGATGTGATGGTGATGGTGATGGTGATGGTGATGGTGGTGGTGGTGGTGGTGGTGGTGGTGATGGTGGTGGTGGTGGTGGTGGTTTTGGTAGTGATGATGGTATTAGTGTTGGCAGTAAAGGCGGTTGTGATGATGATACTCATATGATGGTAATGAGGATGACAATATTGGCAGTAGTGGTAGTGGTAATGGTGATGGAAATCATGATGAAGGGGAATGCACATTACTATTGATCTGAAAGTGGTGATGATTACAATGATTATGACTAACTTTATTAAGATTTGACAAGGGTAGTAATACCAGTAATGTTTGTGATACTGGTAGTTGAGATGATGATAGCAGTAAATGAAACAGTGATGAAAATCCTACATACTTGTTTTGAAAGTGGTAATGATGATTTGTGGTGGTAGTGTGGTATTGGTAATGAAAGCAACACATGCTGTGGTCATATTGTTAATGTAGTGATGATGGTGGCAGTGTGTTGCCATAGCAACAGTGATGACATATTGACTGGTAATGAAAGTTGATTGTACCACTGGAATGTATGATGGAGGAAGTGGTGTACCTTGTGATGAAGGCTATCATTTCCTTACGTGATGACATGTTGCCCTCTGGTGATAAAGAGAAGTGATGACAGAAATTTTTTTGGAATAATTGTAATTTATTTAGCAGCTGTGGTAATTTAAATGTTCTCAGTGTTGATATTGATACTTCAAACTTGGTAGCTGTGACAAAATGACCAATATTTCAATTGATACTTCAGAAGTTCAGAAATTGAGATAAGTGTTCTTTGAATATTAATCTTATGATGTCTCTTGATATTGTTAGATATTATATTGAAGATGAAACTGCCACATTTATTCTAAGTTCTAGATATGATTACATTAAAACATCTGTGCAATCTTGAGTAATACAGTGGTTGTGTAATCATACATGCAGTCATTCCAACTATGCATTGAACATACCAACTTTATCTGTCGGTGATTTCTTCTGTGTCACACCCCACTTTCTACTCTGTGATAAATTTGAGTCTATTGACACACCTGGGGGTCAAGTTCAATCCCGCCTCTTGTCTGATAAATAGGGCTGGTAGAATTCTTGTTAGGTGCATCCATTTTCTAGATAACCACCTGTCACTTTAACCCGAGAACCAACACTTTCATTGGTCCAGGGTCTGTAAATGACCGTAACTTTGACAGATTAAGACGGATGACTTTGCTGATAGGGCATGGTCTGCAGGAGGAATAATTACCTGATGTTTAGCAGGGAATGATATAGAGCAGCCAATAGCAAGGCTGGGGTAGATCTTTATCAATAATAACAGTGATAGATGACTGAGATTGTACACAATTACAGGTGTGTTTAGGTGTGGAAAATCTTGTAATTGATGATATACATGATGTAAAGAAATGTCAAGAAGAAAGCTTGACTGATAAACTCTCCCCCCCCCCCATGTTTGCAATTTCTCCATGATTAACAAAGTGGTCATCTTATTTTTGGTAAGCCATGGGTTAAAAGAGTTCCATAGTCAATGAATGAAAGAATGAATGAATGAATGAATCAATCAATCAATCAATCCATTAGCTAATAAATCAGTGAACCAATATTATTTCTTCTTCTAGTTTTCACTTAATTACACATTTTATCCACAGAAATTGCAAAATGTCTGAACTCCATAATAAAGTACCTTATTTAGCAAGTTCTCTTACCATACCTGTTGAGTGTGATCATTTGAGGCAGAACCTTATTGAAAATGATACCCCACCCCCCTGCCCCCAGCCGTGCAATGGCAGTCAACTCTACTCATAGCACTCGGCAATGTACAAATGAACATCAAATTTTTCATCATCATAGACACATGTACATGTGGCGAAAACATGGAGTTATGAAATTTGAAAATAGACTGCAAAACATTTTGTAGTAATTGTCAAATTAGAGAAATATATCTACCTGTAAAAATTGTATTGTGTCTGAGAAAACTAATAAGTAGCTCACTAGAACTGCAGGAGGAGGAGATACTTCAATTGAATGCCAACTGGGGAAAAAAAAGCAGAAACGTGTGAAATAATCTGCTGTAGCCATTAAGAAAATCAAATTAATAACAAATGACAAATAATCCAATTTCCTTTGCTTGTTTTCTGACGTTGTGACGGTGTTGAAACAATTCATCGGAAGGTGTCCATCAGCAGTGTGTTATTGGTTGCCGTAATCTGACAACATTTCTTGTGGGAATGTTGCTGAAGCCTTGCTTGCTCAGATCAAAACAACGCTATCAAAATATTACACCAGACATTTCATAATTCAGTGGCAGGCCCCTAGAATGTTACAAATGTTTCCCACCGTATTTGTGTTTCTGTCAGATGTGTTAGATGCCTGTAGTAATTGCTCCATCACAGTCATTTCATGTATCTGGATCTGGCATGTGTTTTTGTTTTAAACACATTATGTCAACACCATCCTCTGATTGGTTTCCCTTGTCACTCATTTGTATATATGCCAATTTGAATTTCCTTGAGTGTAAATGGTTCTAGCAGTGTAGCTTCCATCAAAGTGTTTGGTGTGTAAAGCTTGCTATGTCATGCAAATGCTGGTGTTTCTAGGAATCAAGCTAATATAATTTTTCCAGTACATAATAACACATATAATCGTTACAATTTTAGTAATATAAGTCTGTGTATGTTATATAACAAAGGTATTCAAATACATGATCAGCCATTGGAGTAAAACTTCTATGCTATAATCTGAAATACTGAAGTATGTTTATTGATGTTGGACTTGATTGTTGTTGATTCTTAATTCATACTTTACTGAATTTAGAACAACTAATAAAGTGATGCTGTCATAAATCACAAATTTTGAAATATTTTAGCAGTGGTTCTTGATTGAATGCTGTAACACTTGAATTCTACATGTTCTTATTACATATTCGTTTGATTGTGTCTGAATAGGATTGTGTTCTTGTTTTTACATGTTGCATTACATATGTGTTCTAATTAGTCATCACTCAAACTTAAAATATATTTTCGAAAGACGACTGGATACCTAAGTTTGGAAAGAATTTTTATGATACATTTTAAACAGTGAAATAACATAACTTTATTTCCTTCTTTTGCAGACAAGAAGCTCTGACGGCAGCCATCGGTGAGAAAGATGCTCACATAGCCTTGTTGGAGCTGAACAGAAAGAGTCCCAAGGCATCAGAAGAACTAAAGATGCTGAAAAAGGAGAAGGATGCCCTGGTACAACAACTCAAAGATGAGGTAGGACAGTATTAGTAATAATACACATGAATGTTCATTTAAGAATGATGATAGATGATGGAGATAGTGATGGTGATGGTGATAATGTCAGAGTTGATGTGACGATGGTGATGGTGATGATAATTGTGCTGCTGTTCATGATGATGATCATAATGATTGTGATGGTGATGATGGTGATGATGGTGATAATGATGATTATGATTATGATGATGATGATGATGGTGACGGTGATTGTATTAAAGATGATGGTGCGGATGTTAACACTTTGAGTGCTATCGGCGAACCTGTTCGCCCAGGGTCGACTTCACTCAGGTACTATCGGCGAACCTGTTCGCCGAGAAGACAATCGGATCCATATCTTTTAATTCGAATGACAAATGTCACTGAAGTTCCTACCAATGAAATTTATCGTAAAATGAATACACAATGAACCAAATAAATAAGTTAAAATGTATTGTCTTGATAGCATTTGCGATTTTACAGAAAATCGTACAATTTGGAAAGGTTATACACATTAGTCCGAAACAATCCAGTCCCTGGTTAACACACCTGGATTTTTAGCCCAGCACCCAAAGTGTTAACCATGTTTATTTTAATGATAGTGTTGGTGATAGTTATGATGATCATGGATCTTCTGTCGCTGATGATGATAATGGTGATGATGGTGATGATGATCATGGAGCTGCTGTCGCTGCTGCAGCTGATGATGATGATGGTGATTGTATTAAAGATGATGGTGCTGATGATACCAATGTTTATTGTGATGATAGTGGTGATAATAATGGTGCTGTTGCTGAGGATGATGGTGATGATGATAATGATTATGATCATGATAGTGATGATAGTGACAATAATGTCATCAATAGTGGTGGTGTTAGGGGTAGTGGTGATGTGGGTGATCTTGAAACTGATGATTAAGGTTATAATGATGGGATGTAATCCTGTGTACATGCAACTTGAAAATACTGAAGACAACTTGTTGGCTACTAGATGCGCCAGACATGGTTAAGGAGTTGAGATGGAGTCATGGGGATGAGTTTCCCTTATCTGTCTGTGAGACTGAAGCATGTCAGTTGCATCAGGTTTACCAAGTACGTGCTTCGATGTGTTCTCTTGATCTGCTCTGCATTCTGGATTGGATTTTTTCCCCCTTCACACGTTTCACTCATCTGTTCCAAATGAACAATTTCCTGGCGGAAGGTTTAAACTCACTGCACTGAATTGAAAGACAACACACAGCTACCGAATGTGGATGAACATGATTTCCCTCGTTTTCTCAAGGGAATTTAACAAAAGTAAAAGTAAATATCAATTTGTTTGGATTCTTCATGGCGTAATCCTTTCACGGGTTTGAATTCTGTCTGTGTAGTGTGTAATCAAGCCTAGATGGTATCAATAATGATGCTCAAATTCTATTTTAAAAGGGTTAAGTTCTTAAGCTACATTTCTTTTTTATATGGGCTTGTATTGCTAGTTGGTGGTGGTGGGGGTGGGGGGGGGTCTCTGTCCATTGCGTGAATACCCAGTAGACTTGTTCAAATTTGTTTATGAGGTTGGGAAATTGTTTTCTTCTGTCTGGAACTTTTGATAAATGTTTCTGCAACCATACATACAGACTAGGCCACAAAGTTGGAGGGGGGTGGAATATTTTATTTGGGACATCATTTTAATATCAGTTATTGTGACAATTTTCTGTAGCATTCATGGGGGGGGCGATATTACATACCACACATTCAATGTCTGCGGTTAATTGTATTTAAACTTTAACTAAAGCTATGCTTTGATATGTTAAGCAACAGATCTTCACACTTTACTATATCAGAAAGTGTCATTTCTGTTGGTGATACCTGTCAGTCTTGCAATGATCATGATGTACGTACTTCCACAGTGTAGTAGCCCTAATGAGATTAATGAATGGTATCATCTGAGAATGAATCAAAACAAGACTCACCATATTTTTCAAACAGATCTTTATTTCTTATCATCGACTGCAGTCATTATCCATCATTGATATACGGTGTAAATATTTATACGACTTGAAAAAAAATAAAAGAGCAAAACATTAGTAGCCTCAGAATGAACCATAACCTTTATATCGGGTACGCTTATTATGAGTAGGACTACATTGAAAAAAATTAAATGGTTTTCAAATTTACATCTTCAGGCTAATGAAATACCTGAAGAAAACTTTTTAACATATGACAACATGATCAATTTTGTAACTGACCTGACCAATATAAAGGCTCGTTTCTGCAAAAATTTTGTGTCTTGAGTGGATGGTATACTCATCCCCACACAGCTGTCTTCGTACTAGCTCAATTTGACAACAAATTACCATCTCACCGTATAGTATGATACAATAGGTCCGATGATATTATGTGTGCAACCATTATTCATGATAGATCTGAGATCTCAGTGGACTTGTTTTATAGATCTGTGCATGCATGTGTTTGTGTGGGTGTGTGTTTCGTGTGGTTGTCACAATAATCACTTTATGGCAAAAGGTGTGGTGTATGAAACAAATACTCATTTAACAATATTAATATTAGGTAAGCATAAATTGCATATGAGCATTAAAATTTACAAACTTGGTTTCTGCATTATTATGATTATTGCTTTGTCATCATTTCGGATGACAGGGACTAGAAAAACAAACTTAATCACTGTTACCCTCAGGCATCCAGTCCTGGGTAGTTATGTATATGGATATGTGACCACAACACCGGGTTTTCACCCTTCTCTTTTCGATGAAGTACGTGGGTTCTTTTACGTGCTGAGGTGTTTCTGTCTCAACACGGGACCTCTGGCTTTACGTCCTATCCGAGGGATGAGGTAATAGGGATAAAGTGCCTTTAATACCCAAGGACACAACCGCCATTGCCTGGTGCGGATTCGAACCACGGACCTCTAGGTCGAGAAACCGAAGCCTTATCCACCACGCCATGACACCTCCGTCAAATGCATTATAGCATTACACATTAGTTTTCAGTAAATAGGGGGGAATACTTGAATTTTGATGTAAAATTATGTACTGTAATATAACATTCCTGAACAAACATGTATTGGTAATTAGTTAATCCATTCCAAATTATTTAATTCTACTGCCTTAAATACACATTTTCCACTATAAACCCCATCACTAGATATCTCATCTGTCTCAGCAGGTATGAGCCTTCCTTCTTCCATCTATCCAAAAGGGATCAAACTTCTGCTGTGTAAATTTAGCTTTTATAGTGATTTTCCTTTATTTTATCAAAAATGGTAACAAGTTTAATTATTACATGTAGGCCCTACTTGCAAGCACAGTGGTTGAAAATGATCTTATCCATTATTTTTCAGTACATTTGACATTATTTGTAGGGGGTTTGACGTAAAATCATTATTGCACAATAAAACATTATTATTGAACTTGCTAATGATGTATGTTCAAGGTAACAGTTTTTGTGGAAAATCTGGCAGGCAGACTGAAGATAAACAATGATGACATACATTGAAAATATCAGATATGACATGGAAGTTTGAAGAGTTTAAAATGCCAAACATGCTAAACCCTCCAAGTCCATGTCGTAGTTCCTCATTTTGTCACTCCATTGCCAACCAGCCACCCATACTTCCCCACCAGCGGAGGGTATCAGGATGCAGAAGACATATTTCTTCTTATTTGTTGGTCGTAAATCTGTCACCGAGACATTCCAGCCCCATGATCCTCCTGCTAAAACCCTCCCCTTACATCATCGATTTATGGAGGAATATTAAAAGACATTTTTCGTTTTAAATAGAGGGAAGAAAGAATCATGAAATATGGCTGATTGGGTCCCACACCTGTTCAGTCTGGCTGGATCCAGGCTACATGACCCATGAAGCCTCTGGGTCGCCTGATGGAATACAGAACGTACTTGCAGCGTAGTGTAGTGTAGTGTGTTTGCTTCAATCACTTATTACAGTGAATCAATGGATCTGCACTTAAAAATCTGTTCTGTAGTAGGACAAATGAAGGCCTTCAGGTACATGTACCATAGTTCAGCGGTGTTGATCCATTTTTTTTGGGGGGGGGCAAAATTTAAAAAGATTTGGTGTGCTCTGTGCACAAAATTACTATATAAAATTTTGCATGCTAAATTGAAAATTATGAAGTGTTAGTAATATTTTTAACAAAACCAAGTTTTGTAGTCCCTGCACTGATTTTTAAACCAAAAAATTGCATTACATTTAATGAATTTTTCAAGTTGTTAAAGTAGTATTCGAGACTGGTCTTGAGACAACATTTACTTGGTCCTGTTCTCAGTCTTGGAACATTAGCTAAATGTAGCTATTAAAATGGCTACCTTGCATGAATCCAGACGCAACCATAAGGGATGTAAGAACTACACAGGTTTAAGAATTTAGTCATCAGTATATATTTGGTTATTGTTCCCCATTGGTTTTATATCATGTGGGCATTTTGCAGTTACTTAGGTTTTCAAGGCAAGTAATTAAAAGAAACTGGATTTAATTTGGTAATGACATACAGGAGAGTGTTTGGTGCAATACGAAGGAGCAATTAACCCATGTACCTTGTGTGTTTTCCATGTAAGAAACTGGTAAAAATAGCTGATAAATCAATATCCAACACCTATCTTGCCCCATGTTTTTATTGGAATAAAACCTCTTGTGATACATAATGAAAACACCTCATATCAAAATTCTGTTTCCAAACCACAGGGTTTTTGTGTTCATGACATAAAACTGCAACAAGAAAGAGAACTACTATGAGCATTGTCCATGTAGATCATGACCCCAAACCCCTGCATTGACCTTATTTTTCCAAACGTCTTTATTTTCCGAACTTGATTGTTTTTGACCCCCAGACAAGTGTCCAGGTGCCAGAGACAGGAAACAACTCTGTTGTGATTGCAGAATTGAATTCCCCGCTGGCTTGCGAGTGCCAAATTTATTGCATTATTGCTTTGGAGAGATGTAAATTACTTTGTTAGCTGGCATGTGTGACTGTAAGTTTGGATTAAGTGTGAAAGGTCCAAACAGGTGCGAATCCACGGAAAAAAAAATGAACTTGGTAAAAAGTGAATGAGGTGTAGAGACGATTAAGATTTTGCAGACACAGGCTGAAAAGTACAGAAAACCACGAAATAGTATTGAAGATATGGGACTATGGGAGAGGAAAGCATTGCACAAATATGTTGTACAACACTGTAGGTAGCAATGGCAAAACTATAAAATGTTGACATCAATTATTTATGTCCATTTTGAATGTTCCGACATCTGTCTTCCTGTCAAAACTCTTGTCACTTAAAATGGTTGTTCTCTGCATATTTTCTTGTACTTCCCAGGGCATGAACTTTTGTTTGTGATGTATGTATTCATGGTTATCGACCAGAATGACATGGAAACATGAATGATTGGTATTTTGACTACTGGTGTCATGTGGTTGCTTATGTTTCTGACGTTTTCCCCTTGGAGAAACTTTTCAGGGAAGTTGGGTATGTATCCCTAACATGAATGAAACCCAGATCTAGCATATCATATATGACTTGAAAGTTTATCATTCCAATTGCCCCCTTGAAGAAAGAGACAAGATATAATGTGTGCAATAAAGAGAATGTGCCACAATGATGTAGCTATAACATGACTCAAACAGCAATGTAACACTTGTGCGTTGGAGTAGGAATATGAGTACACAAGCAGAAACAAATGTTAGGCTTATCACATTTGTTTGTCTGTGCAAACTACTTGCACATCAGTATGAAATGAATTCAAGTTATTATTTTTTTTTCCTTTTTGACATGCTCAGATTTTTGTCATGTAAAGTGATGTGATTAAATTGGAACAAAGATAAGTTAAAGCCAGTGGATCGTTTTGGCCAATCTGACAAATTTTCATCAGTCTTCCATCTAGTGCCAGATATTAAACTTAATGAAAATTGATTAGAATGTCACATTTGTGATTTTTAAATGACCAGCTTGCAGATATTACACCATACTAATTCATCATTAATTTGTCAATTTGGATGCATTTTGGAGTGTAAGATGTTTCGGGGCTCTTATTTGATATAGGTTTATGTAAAAAGCACAATAGGAGAAAACTTCATTTTTTACCAGAGACCAAAGCTATACTCTGCTTTTAAGACTGTATTCAAATAGCTAACACCAAGTTTCACACAGAATTGCTAAATCCTGAGTGAATGAATGAAAGTTATAAGTTAGACACTTCATATATGAGAAAAATAAGAAATCCCAGGAGAAAAACATAATTCATACTTCAATTTAGTGTTCATATCAAAAAGTTGATGGGTCAGACAAATCAGGTTGCACGTGTTGGTTCCGGAAAACATGGTTCTTTCCCTCTGTACCGGATTATCATGTCAGTGTATATCAATGTCTCCTATTTTATTACAGTTTTAGCCTGCCCTACCCTGAGGAGTGGTCACCAAAAGGAATTCATGACATTAAATAATTCAATCCTACAGTTTAGGAGAAAAAGTTGCATAGTCCTCTAAGTTTTCCATTCCAAATAGGGTATCAATATGATCGGTATCATATTGACAGCTTGAAGAGACAGTTTTGAGTATATATGTTTTCTGATAGATTACAACGATGGGGACCAGACGACCCAACCCCCACCTCTGCCCACCCCGATTCCAAGATGGGCCCAGCTGTAAACGAGTTAATTCGTGCCAGCGTGGAGTTGCACCTGTTTTGATTAGAAGTTGATTGGTGCTAGCAGCATGGGGGCGTGGCGCATGCCACCGTTGTTGATTCCGTGCGAGATGGGCAAGGATTCGCGCCGATTCTCAGCATCAGAAGACATAAAAGCGGTTGATGGAAATTTTGATGCGTTCGGTTACACCTTCATTTCAACAGTAATCTTTTGTGGGATATTTTTATTACTTTTCCCGCAATGGTCGAAAAAATATTCGTAACGAGGTTGTTGACCTAACACAGTAGCGAGGTGACAATTACATTAGTCGCGGACTACGTGGAAATTTAATATACGTGTTTTACATCCCACCGCTGGCTTGAAAATGTCAACCCAGTGGACCTAGTTACACCCACAATGCCTTGTTTCATGATCTACTTACAACCGTTTTCCACATTTTTCTGTATATTTTTATGAAATTGATATACATTTGGATACAGCATACAGAATGAACTGGACTTGTATCTACTTGTACCTGGTTTCTCAAGGCTTATTTCAATCATTGATTCTCTGGGAAACGATAAATCATATCAGTTACTGAATTTGATAACAAAAAATCAGGTGTTTTAAAAATAGGTGTTACTTTGATATTTCCTCATTGACATTGTATGTATTGTTTGGTGCATATTTGCCACTTCGGCAAGACAAGAGTTAAAGGTAATTTGTAACCAGATGTTTATTTTGTAATTTGTAATGCTGATGTCCAATAATTGGTATGAAAACAAATCAGCAAGAAAATTGAAAATTAGCATAATTGTATATATGTGAGTTTCTGCATTAATGTAAATATACTTTCAGTTCATGTAATTCATTTTTTTGTGTATTTCTTATCAAATTTATATAAAATAATTTATTCGCTAGTAGCCTGATTTAATGAAACTATAGAATTAGAATTAGTGTGTGTGTGGGCCAGAAACTTAATAAAGATGATTATATTTTGGTCTTGAATTTAACTGTATGTTGCAGTTACCCTTTGACTGTACACACCTGTGAGCTATGTCATTGTGAAGGTTAGTTTACCAGCTGTACTCCTACTGGCCGACCACCCTTCAACCCCCACAAAAAAAAAGGTTTCACAAAAGTAGCCAATGAAGACAAATTGGATGCACAGCTGACAATTCTAAAGCAATTAATCCACATGTCGGGATGTTGTAGCCTCTCCTCATGTTGGCCCACCAACTTTCAGGAGTCTCCCGCCCCGCCCCGGTGGTTGGGTCAGGTGCTAACTCCGGTAGCATAATTGAAAAATGTGATGGTAAAATGGTATCTTGGGGACAGGAGGATGTTCAGTTCTCCTTGAGTGTTTTCACACGGTGCCCAAGTTGTGATTTGAAATAATGATTGCAATTGTGTTGAATGGATTTATCAACTTAACACACAAGAAAAAAGTCTTCTTGGACATCACGATTAGTGTAGTTAAGATGCATGGCCCTGTTTCTTGGTCCCTGTCAGTCAACCATCATGGTGGACAACTGGACATACAGGGCTTGTGTACACATGGACGTAACTTGTGACGTGCCACAGAATTAACGTGCCACAGAATTGACGTGCCACAGAATTGACGTGCCACAGAACGTACGAGTATTTTGTGGAAATGTCAAAATAAAATCAAATCAAAAATTATAGCTCTATGGACACTGTATGTATTGTGTTGTGCATATTTGCAACTTTGGCATGTTAAGAGTTACATGTAAGTGTATTGTAGTGCACAGAAGTGGATGAAAGGTCACATAAGCCCTGCCTCTAAAATAATGTTTTAAAGGTCAGGTTGTTCACCCAAGTACAAGCACAAGGATTTGGGAAAATCATGATTAGAAAATACCTCTGAACCTTTGAATTTTAATTTGAATCATAGTTTGCTTCACTCGGTGAAAAATACCTTATGTAGATTGATCAGTGATTGCAAACATGATTACAAACACAATTTGGCTGCCGTGGGAAAAACTCTTTGTCAATACATACCATCTCTCTTTTTGCTCTGGCAATACATGTATTTCTGAGAATAGGAACAGAAACTGTTACATGTCTACATTGGTCGTGGCTGGCTTCCTCTGTGCTTGTAATACAATATCATAATTCAATCAAGCCCAGGTAGGGGAGATATTGTGCACAAACAGATAAAGAGAGATACATGTACCCACAAACATCAATGCTTCTCTCCTTACTGAATGTATGCACCTGTATTTGCGGTGAATATCATCCTTTCGTGACTGACAAAACAGCGTGATGGGATGCGTGTGTGTTGTTTCAAATTAGTTACTGTCAATCGAATGAGCTGGTACATTTTGTTACGTTATCTTTTTTTCCTCACGATTTTGTAACATTTTAATCTAGGCATGCTGGGAGCTGAGGACTTTCCTAGGTCGGAGATTTCGCTATGCTCCGAGTGAGGTCTGTGTTTGTCAAAAATATCATTCTTGAGACACATTTTTATAATCTGTACCTGTCTTCTGATGTTGCCATCCATTATTCTTCATTCATTGTAGACTTTGATGTGAAAGTCCATTTTACATTATTTCCATGTAGATTAGATGGAAATCGCTGACATCATAGATGAAATGTAGAACTGAATTAGATTATCATTAAAAACACAGTTTTGATCATCTACATAGTAAAAAAGTAAACATATAATTCCTTCATGAAGAAAGATGAAAGAAGATACTCATCCCAGAAACCCAAGGGGGGGGGGTGGTACTCACGTATATTGGGTATACAGGGATGTGCCTCTGGGAAGGGTGATTTTTTTTCAAGAAAAATCCTTAGACACAGGTCCCCTTTTCATCAAAAAGATCCTTAGACATGGGTCCCATTTTTCAAATTTTTCAAATATTATGCATGCTTCACCCGCAAACACTCACAATTTTCCAATTTTCGGCGCATTTTACGCACAAACATGCTGTTTTCAAATATTCAAACATATGCTATTTTCAAGTTTTTGGCACGCCAAAAATTTTGAAACCCTTAGACATGGGTGCCTATTTACGGCAAAAGGACCCTAAGATGTGGGCAAGGGTTCGGAGTTCTCAGCGGCACACCCCCATCCGACTATAATCTGATTACCCCCTCCCCCCCCCCCCCCACTCAGCCTGAAAATATGAAAGTGTATTCATCTGAACACTATATATTTCATTTCATTCAGTTCATGCCAAATAAAAGATGACATTCCATATATTGCACAAAATCACGATCCACTGGATATATCCTGAATTTGATATATACCATGAATAATGAACATTTTTTTTTGGGGGGGGGTGGATGATGAAAAAAAATCATGCTGTGTCTTGTTTGAAATGATGTACCTATCTACGGTTATTTAGAGATGAGGTGGTATTTGTGGGATGAACAAATTGCTCTGGTATTAATTCTCAGAAAAACACTGATGGAAAATTATTCAAGTTGCTACTAACATTTTACCAAGTTAACACAACACAAATTGTGGACCCGCATGACTGCAGGAGCTGTCCTGAATAGAGTTTATTTCTCGTCAGTTGAAAAAGTTGAAAGAAGAGAAGATGAGGCCCTATGTAGAGAGGTTATCAGTACGCCAGTGACCCCCACGCTAGTGGGAATAAAGGCCAAGGAGGGAGAAGAGTTCTAGATCAGGATCATCACTATTTTTTGGTTGGGGGGGGGGGGGGGGGTGGGGTAAGTTTCAGGGCATGTGGGGAGGAGGCATAAATAACTCTGAATGGGATAGTGATATACTGGATCTATTGTGGAGAGTCGGAAGAATGGATGTTTTCATGTTTGTCCTTCCTTTTTTATCTCTCTGCCTTTTCGCCTAGTTCTGATCTTTTTTTTTTGTATCTATACATTTCTCTTTTGTGCTCCTTTTCCTTTTTGTTGTGGAGTGGGGGTGGGATGGAGATATGGACATCGCGACCACGTACGCATCCATAGAATTGCCCACTTGATGAAGACCACCGCACCTACAAAAATTACTAGTAGTAGCGAATGTTATTCATACACCTGGAAAATTCTGTAACTTGTCGTGTGTAGTCAAGAGCCAGGGCCATCTCGAGACAAGACCAAGACAGACCAAGACGAGACCACCCCCGAGACCTGACAAGGACAGACCAGAGTAAAAAGGAGTCCGAGACCAAACGCAGGAAGTCCGAGACCAAGCAACCGAGCACTTTCCGAGACCGGTTCAAGACACAAGACCAAGACCAGCATTTCATTAGACACTAATTTTTGCATGTTTTGAGGATAATGCAACTTTGTTACTCAGCATTAACTGCCTGCTGCTTACACATTGCACTCAGTCTGTTATACATGTAGGATTTTTAAAAACTTACTAAAATTAATAGTTAATAAAGAACATTAAACCTTATATTTTCATTGTTTCATTTGTCACTTATGTGTAAAATGCCTCCTAAAGTTTAACCCAAAATATCCATACGACTACGAGTCAATATTATGATAGCTACAAATAGCACAAACGACTGAGCAACAATTTTAAATTGAAAAGAATACTTTTTCCCATGAGCACATTTGCCTGAGCTACTGAAATACAGATCAGATAAAGAAAATGAAGTGTTGTCAATAATCTTTTATAATTTCTTTCATTCTTTAAATTTTTTTTTCTTCATTCATTCTTGATTTTATTTTTATTTTCTTGTATTTCTATCTTTCTTCCTTTTTTCTCACTTTTTTCATTTCTATCTTTCTTCCTTTTTTCTCACTTTTCATTCATTCTTTTTCTTTCTTTTTTATGTTTTATTCCTATTTGTATTTCTTTCCTTTTTCATTTCATTCTACCCTTTTCTCTTTCTTTCTTCTTTTATTCTTTATTGCTTTATCTTTCCTTCTGCTTCTTCCCCATGTCTTTCTTTCTATTCTCCTTTTCTTTACTTCATCCTTTCTTGTTCTCTCTTCTTGCTTATTTTTTTTATCTCTATCTTTCTTTCTTTTTTTCTCTTCCTTTTTAACATTCTTTTTCCTTCCTTTTTCTATCTTTCTTCCTTTTTACCATTCTTTCTTAATGTCTTTTATTCTTCTTTCCTTATGTTTTATCTTTCTTCCTTTTTCTTACTTGGTCTACCTTTCATTCATTCTATTTCTTTCCTTGTTTTATTCCTTTCTATTTGCAATCTTTCATTTTTCTTTTTTTTCTTTCATCCTTTCTTACTTCTTTTATTTGTCTATCTTTTATTTATTCTTTACTCTTGTATATTCTTAATATATTTTTCCTTCATTCTACCTCTTTCCCATGTCTTCCTTTCTTTCTCTTTTTCTTTATTTTATCCTTTTTCTTTTTTATTGCATTTTGTTTCTCTTTCTTTTCTTCATTTCAATTTATTCTTTCTTCCTTTTTTCTATCTTTTTTCTTTCTCTTCTTTCATTCTTGATGTCCTTTTTCCTTCTTTCTATCTGTTTTAACATTTCTTTGTCAATCTTCTTTATCTGTCTTTTGTTTTCAGTCTTCTTTCTTTTATTATTTCCCATTATGTTTTCTATCTTTTGTTTGACTTTCTATTCTTCCAATCTCTCTGTTTTTCCTTTTTTCCCACCTTTCTTTGTTACTTTTTCTTCTGTTACTTTTTTCTCTGTTCATATGCTCATTTCATACTTCTTCTGTTCTCTACCATGTCTACCTCCAAGTTCAATTATAAGAGGAACGACCAGAACATATTGCATCAGAGAACCCACCATTTCCGGTCCTTAATATGTTGAGAAGATTTGTGTTAAAACTATGTTTGAACACACTTTGCATGTTTGAACGCCCTATATACATGCCATAAAATCGCAGTTTGTACATGTGCCACAATAAAGATTTTTATGTAAAATCATCATATTAGTTGCTGGTCTCGGGCTGGTCTCGGCCGAAAAATCCGAGACCAGAAAGTTCGAGACCAAGACCAAGACCAGAGGGTTCAAGACTGAGACCAAGACCAAGAAAGAGCATTCTGGTCTCGAGACCAAGACCAGTCTTGAGACCTCCAACACTGGTAATTGTGCATCTCAAACTACCTCTGGGAGGTGGTCGGAAGGACAGATGCAGAAGATAGGACCAGGAGATCAGTCCAGATCGTAAGTCCAGAGTATCAGTCCAGAGGTATGCTTCCTGGCACCGTTGTCACTTCACACTCTTGCTAAAGAAGCATACCAAACCTCTGGACTGGTCCAGATACGCTTTGTCTGCCAGTGTGAATGGGTTCCAAGTTGGATGCCTGGTATCATTGAGTGGAAGTTACGATGACTGTAAACAGAGAATGTCAGGCTGAGGGTGTAAGCCGTGTACCAACAACCATCAGATGTAATTACATTGGTCAGCATTGAACTTGTGGCCTTTGAAAAGACTCTCATCAACTTTAACCTGTGTGGGTGGTCCATCCTTAATCTTCCAAGATTGGTTTGGGGCTGGGAGATCCCCCTCTCCTTGATTCCAATCAAAATGTTGGATTTCAAGCCAAATTAAATATAACTTTTTGGTCATTATAGATTGATTATACATTTGCTGCCAAGGTCACTGGAGAGCAATTCAATCTAAAAATATAAATTCCACTGTGAAATTTATTCAGAAACCTGATTTCTCAAGAAAAAGTATTTGAGCATCCCCCTTAAAAACTTGAACTCCGTTGAGATTTGTATCGGACATGTATCAGATTACTGTTTTCATCAAAAGTTGATATATATTAACACAGTCTAATATTTCTCCCTCAAAAGCAAAGAAAGAAGAGGGGAGGGGCAGAGGAGACCAGGGAAGATAACTTTCATCTTTTCACCTTGACTTTGGGGTATAATGACAGATTTATTGCTAGTTTGTAATTTGTTCTTAAAGACTGGGGACCATGGCCCAGTTTGAAATCAGAGACTGCTGCCCAAAGCTTCTGTTCAGCTGGCTTGGATGGCTTTGTGGGGGTCCCAAGGAAATATCACATGAGTTATGAAAATATCAGACGAGCTTGATATTTTTATAAGGAGTATGACATTTCTTTATGTCTCCTCTTTAAAAAAGGGTCATCTAATAATATTGTCATATGAACTTGCATAAGAATAGGATGTTGGATAAGATATAGGCCTACTTTCTCACATTCACTGAGCTTTAATCACAACAGTGTTTATTTCAGAAATAATTCAGTTATGATGGCCCCATTTCTTTATTGAATGGGTTTTCACCTGCTTCTGGTTAAATTCTGCAAATTACTCATACAGGTGTAATGATGGTGGGATTCTTGAATAAATAAGAATGTATACATCATTTGTTTGACAAACATATCGTCACAGCCTGGTAGAGTTTTTCCCCCATCTTGTGCCTGGAATATCCAATTTTGTAAATGCATTAACAATGCCAGGGATATTCTGGGGTGGGAAAACTTAAAGACTAAGAAGTCTGTAAGATGTAATTTGAAGTTAATTTGACTCTTTGATGCCTTTTAAATGCCATTGGCTCATAAAACAGAAGGTGACACATACATTACAAACATGATGGTATGTTATCTTCAATAATACTATGACTCATATAAGGGGTATTTCAGAAGTGAAGTTTGCTGTGTGTCACTCAAAAATATAAAGCTTCCCCACTATTTTTTGTGGTGGTGGTCATGGGGTGGTGGGGGGGGGGGTAATGAACAGGCTGAGGCTTTCTTGAATTTGCACTTTAGTATTCAAATGCCCAGCACCAAGTATGGTTATCGTGTAAAAATAGCAATCAGAAAAAAAAAAGTTAACAAATGATACATTCATGGAGACATTGGTTATATCCCGTCTTAACCCCTCACAGTAGGAGGCATTTCCCATCTCTGCATCTCACATTTTGTCATGACAGTCATCTCGCCTTCTTTGCATTCTACATCTCCATTCAAATATTCATCTTCTCTTCATCTTGAGTCAGGGATTGGTGCCCGATGGCACATGTTCTAACCCTGTGTCACACTCGATCTGTTCACATTTGTGTCAGTTTCGACAAAAACTTGTGTTCTGTGTAGCTCATCTGTATTTGCCACTTGTAAAGTACGAACTATGTAACAGCAGTTTGGATCTGCTTTTGAATTCCTAGCCTAGCTCTCATGCCCTCTTCACCATTCTATAACTGAAATTCAGTTATTTTGAGAGAAGTACTGTATATTGATATAAATAAACTGAAAACAAAAAGCTTAAATGGTCCATTCTGTGCATTTTCCTGCAAAAAGGCCCTTTGAAACTAGAAACAAAGCTGCCTCCTTATCTTGCCTAAATGTTTATTATCACTGTCATGTACATGTATATATATTCAGAAAGTATTGGTGCGAACATGATTCATATTTTTCATTTCTTCACCTATACTTCATGACACAATTAAACAAAATATATAAGCAACATGACACATAAAATTCTTGTGTTTTGACAAGTGAGCTCTCTCTGCACAATTTTGTCAAAACACAAAGTTAATTACAGTGGTGTATTTGGGGGTGGGGGGGGGGGTTTGGGAAACTATGTTCACATTTTTATGTCTGTCACATTGTGATGTAAGAACAGAAGCATCATGTCTTGGGGTTGTCTGTCTGTTCTTTTTACCAGTATCATGAGAATGTGTGGATGAATTTTCATGAAACTTATCTGGAATAGGTATCAGTACAGACTGAGAAATTTGGGAGTCAAGAGGTTGAAAGGTCACAGGTTACTTTGTGTATTTTGCACTTAATACAGCATACTGTGGGTAACAAAAAATTATTGTCCTTTGAAGTTCACCACCCTAATACGATTCCTTTGGAATCTAGACAACTTCAAATTAATATATTGTGCTACCCTGATGTTCAAAAATGAACAAGTATAATGTCAAGGGTTGGTACAGTTCAGGGTTGGATCATATCAGGTCTGAACTATACCACTGTTGACTGCCTGGTGTGAACACAACCAGTGTCCCAGTGTTTCAACCTCATCAGACTTTGTCAGACTTTCGGTTGGGGTGTAACAAAACAATGTTGCTAATCCTCGCCCACTGGAGCTAGATTCCAGGAGGGCTTTGGAGACTCCCCGAAACCTCCCAAAGGTCAAACCCAGGGAAAGCTTGCTCCTGTTCGCTCTTGACATTCTTTATCCTTCATTCTGGCTACTGAATAAAAGTTATGTCTTGGGTAGAAAGCCAGGTATTTCATATAATAAATCTAGTGTTCTTCTCCTTGTATCCATGCATTTGCAGTAGCTATAGTGAGGATGGAATGGAGACATTATGAGGTTGAACTTGATGCACTGTCTGGCTATGATTGATGACCTTTGACCCCTAGATTTCGGATGGATGCTACCAACTGGTATTCCGGTTGCTTGTTCAGCATCCTGTCAAGGTCGTAATGTTGCATAGTGTGCTTCCCAAAGGAGAGCAGAGTATGTAAAGTTGAGCAATGCCATGTGACCCTTTAGCTGGGTCAAAGGTCATCTGGCTTTTCTCTTGTGTTTCATCATGATCAGTGTATTCTTTGAAGCTATGTTCATTTGGAAATTTTGCACAAGCAAATGGAAATACAATGTGTATAGGCCTGTACCAACTGGTATATTGCAGTGCATCTGAAGCAGTAGTAGCATATAGAACAATAACCTGCACTTTTTCTTTTCTCATCCTCTCCAAAGTTTCCAGTGCAGTCCCACCCATACTTAACTATGGTACCCCACCTCTTGAACCTTTTCAATTCTTCACCCAGAATACAACACACAATTTCTATTGAATTTCATTGTATTGGTACTAAGAGGGTTATGCTGGTGCTTACCCTTCTGACACACCACCCCACCCAAGAACATCAATCTCTAAATCCCACCATCCCTCAGCATTCATCGATCCCCCGACATTACACAGCTTATGCTCATTGTGGCTAAAATAATAAGACATGTTGTGAATAAAATATCAGTTCGTAGAACTTACTCGTCTCTGCCTCTCCTCCCTACCTTGCGGTTTTGAATGCCGACTGTACAAACAAGAAGACCCACAACGTTGTCAGGAGCTACATGAATGAAGTGATCCTATCAATTTTCGTTCATTATAATTCAAAATAACATGCAACCGTACTTGAGGAAAGTTGTCAAAATACCTTCATGTGCCTTCCTGGATCCGAGAAGTGAAACAGAAACAGGGAAGGGATTTATGATGGAATTAGGTTCTTGTTTGACATCATCATGTCTTGTTTGTGGGATTTAAATGATATTACACTCTGAAACTGCTGACAAGCAATTTAAGACTGAGGTTTTGTTGGTGAGGCAGAGAATAAAGCTTATTTATTATTTTGTGTGTGAACATTCTGTCTTTTTTTTTTTGGGGGGGGGGCGTCAGTCTTTACTAGTAGTTATTGATCAGTGCAATGTTAATGATCTAATACTGATTTGAACTTCACTAGATGAATTTGGTATAATGTGTACAAATGTCACAAACACACACATATACAAAAAGGCAATCATACACAATTAGATCTTCATATGTTTTTTCACTTGTACCTGTTTGTAGTACCCCAAAATGTATTCCTATGTATTCCTATTCCTGGTGGTTGTACCGCTGACCGGATATCAGTAGGTTTCAGGTTCAAATCTCGTTGGGTCAATCTTTTTTTTTCTGAGTCATTAAAAAATAACAGATCAAGCATTTGATCTTATTTATCATTAATTTGATAGTACAGAGATGAACAGCAATTTATTCTGCATATTCCTAATAACCTTATCATATTTCCGTATTGTGTAGATAAAAAATCAACTTCACATCTGACCACTGAATAGTATCACTTAAACCCTGAGGGCATCAGAATAGCTATCATTAGCTATCATTTCTTTAAAAGCTTCCCAAAGCCACAAACTCTCATCAGAATCTCATTCACCTTACCAAGCACTTGAACCCATGACCACTGGCCACCCAAGATACTATGAAGATACAACACACAAAGAATATGTGTGGGACTAAAGTGAATCTAGGGGGCTCACTAAGATCAACATTTCCATTGCCACAGTTGAGGCTGCTTCAAACTAGTGTTGTGTGATAAAAGCAACTAACGTATTCCAAAATGACCTTTGTTTTGTATCCATATATACATGTACTACTAGTACTGGAGTGCAATACAGAATTATAAATTTATAAATTATAAATTGTAAATTAGAACAAAGAATGGTTACTAAGTGGTTGATTCACTTGTTTTGGGGGCATACAAAGCATCTGAAAAACTAATATTTAATTTTCCATTGGAAATTTATAGTGTGGTAACAAAAGCATAATGCAGAATTTTAGACAATTAGTTGATCTTGTTTTGTAGTATGCATACCTTTTCCATATTCTTTACTTTTATTTCTACAAAACTTGCATTGTATTTCAGTCAATGTTAATGTGTTTAGTGAAAGAACAACAACAACAACAAAACAAAAAACATTACTTTTAAAATGTGAATTGTTTGCTCAGGTTACCTTTTCTGAATTTATAGAATTGCCTTTAATTAATCTTGTTCTTAATACTCTATTCATATTTCTTTATGCACATATTGATATCTTTGAAATTAAGTACAGTATGCAATCAAATATTTAGGTCATCATCGAATACACTGTAAAATAATAAATACATATAGGTCATCACACTTTTGTGTTTCATTTGGAGGTATCATTGACCTCTGTGATGTCAGGCTAAAAGGAAAATACTTCTCTTAAATACCCTGCCAACAATTTCAGAGAAATTCTATTTTTCAATCTTATGTATTTTGTTTATTGTTGAGTCCAAAAATTTCACCTGTTTTGTTTAACATAATTTGTATTTCCCAGAAGGACTTGTGAGTCAAAAGTCTTGATTGGTTTTTATTTTGGTACGTGTGAGGCGAGATGCTTGTGGTTAGTTTTGAAATGAATGATACCCATTTATGCCAAGTTTGTCATATTCCATACGTTTCTTTCTTCATCTCAAACCAAACCCACAAATGTTGGTTTTACCCAAGGCAAAAGCACAAAACTTCTGGATAACTTCTACATAAATGAACATTGTATTCGCCTACATCAATACAGGGTAGATGTTTCTATGTAATGGGGTGTAATAAACATTCTATTTGAGAATTGTTACTCGTTTTTAGGATCATCATTTTTTTAAGGGGTGAAATATTGGTATGATCACTAACCTCACTATTTGTGGTTTAGCTCTCAGTCAACATATGTCATGGAATACTATGTTGCCTGATGGGGAGGTATGCCCGCTCTCACCCCATGGTATGTCTTTCTTATGGCCCATTTCACCTGCCACCTTCACGCTCAAGTTCACAAGTATCAACACCAGAAACGGGAGAAGTAAATCATCCCACGTCAGTGGCAATCCATCTCGGCAAATGAACCAAAAGAAACGTCTCCAAATACGATAAATATCAGTTTCATAAAGAGATGGATTTTAGCAGGTGCAAGCCTTCCATTGACCAACCTCTGGCTCCCGATCCATGGGAAGGCATCCAAACGCTCATCTAAACTGCCCCTGAGGACGTAGCCCCAAGGTCAAGGGTCACCCCAGCGGTCATTTGTCTACACCACTGATGAAGGATAAACATCATGTCCTGTCAACTTCAGGGATAGTCTTTATCCAATTCAGTTTTTCTCCAACATGATTCTTGCCCCTATTTAAATCATTTCACTAGGTAAATATTGCATCCAATGCACTAGCATTTTTGTTAAGGGGATTGGGGAGGGGGGGGGGAGAATGAGGTAAGGGTGTGGTTCCCTCTGTTAACAAAATTGTATAGGTACAATGATTTTTGTATTTTTGATGCAAAATGCTTTTTTTTTAGGAGAAATTTAAATTATCCAAATAAGCTTGAATTGAGGCCTTATTTTGTGTTCATAGTACTCAGTCGTCTTTTCAGACCTGCTATTCTTTCAACTTCAAGTGCATCAATTCTACAAGAGCAGCTATCAGTGAGAATTGAGCTTTATTTTGTCAGGTCACATTCCTCCTGAATGAGAGTTAGAATAGATTAGTAATTGTCATCTGGGATAGCCAGAGAGAGCTGTATTGACTCAGTTGCAGTGACATGATAGGTTTTGTGATGGGAAGTGTGTTTTCACACTTGCTGGATCTAAGTCAGGAAGTCATTGGGTCAAACCAGGACCTATTGCAGAGACAGCAGAGATAACTGTTTTTAAATCCCAAAGAAGTCCTTAATGTATGTGTGTGTGTGTGTGTGTGTGTGTGTGTGTGTGTGTGTGTGTGTGTGTGTGTGTGTGTGTGTGTGTGTGTGTGTGTGTGTGTGTGTGTGTGTGTGTGTGTGTGTGTGTGTGTGTGTGTATCTGTCTGTGTGTGTGTCTGTGCATGTCAATGTGTCTGTGTCTGTGAGTATATGTAAGGTGATGTTTATGGTATAGATGGATGTGTCTGTTTGTGTGTGTACATGTGCATGTGTTTGTGTCTCTGTATCATGTGTATATGTGTGTGTTGGGGAGGGGTATTGTTGATGTGTGAGGGGATGTTTATGGATAAAATGCATGTATTTGTGAGTGCTTTTACCTATCTTGTGACGTGTTTGCTCATGCAGTTAGATAAGAGACATAATTCATTATTTATAAAAATTAGAAAAATTAGGAAATATCATCACTTACTTGTTTCAAACTTTTTTATAATGTGTTAAAAGGTTATCATCTTATTTATGAAAATTGACTTTGCTCTTTTAAATATTTTCAACTTATTCAAAGAGGCATTGGCCAGTCTCAAAATCAAACTTAATCACCATGGTGTAAAAACACAAGGGGTTTTTACTCAACAAATGCTACCACAGGTCAGTGAAAATGGGTCAAGTATTTAGCACAACTGATCGGCTTTCTTGTCTGGAAGTCACTAATAATGAATTTGGATTTTTGAAATGAAACAAATTATGCCAGACTGTAATTGCATAGATCTACGGTGAGATCTCTCGGTGCAGTCTTAGACATAGTGTTTTTCCAGAGGGACACAAC
>JZLH01S0156333.1:5571-18976 GCA_001188425.1 Eucidaris tribuloides
GACGCCCTCTTAACCTATGTACACAGATAAATACATGTAGAAAATATAATAATATCTATATCGCTCCATGCGGAAAATAAATGAAACTGAACAAGTAAATCAGAATTTTAATATTGAATAGTAGTCAATGGAAATCTTTTCAAATTATAAAATTAATTTGTAGGATTTGTTGGTAAAACATTTCCGATCATTTGTAATGCGGCAAGTTATCAAATAAGAACTTCGCTACATGCTGATGTTTTCAGTACTGAAACTTTGATTCAAAATTAATTCATGTTGGAAAAGTACAGCACAATCACACCGTGAACAAACTGTGGTACAACCGTAAATAGATTAAGGGCAATCTAATACTAATAGTACAGCAATATTCAAAGTCCCATTTGGCCAGTGCACTCTACCAACGACTACTTAAAGTTGTACATAAAATAACACTCATATTTTTGATTTAATTTGTACAAATTCAAACTTTTGAATTAATCTGACATATCTCATCTAAATTAAGAAATGAAAACAAGTTTGATACCAGTACAAGCCCTCATAATCCATGTACATAGATCAAGACATATAGAAAATAAAATACATATATATCGCTCCATGCGGAAAATAAACGTAACTGAGCAATTAAATTACAATTTAAATATGTTGAATGAATAGTAGTGAGTAGAAATTGATTAGAATCACAAAATAATTTGTAGGATTTATTGGTAAAACATCTGCGATCATTTGTTATGCGGCAAATTATCAAATAAGAACTTCGCTACATGCTGATTTTTTCAAAACCGAAACTTGGATTCGATATAAATTCCTGTTAAAAAAGTACAGCACAGTTCCATCATATACATGTATATGAAGACCATGGATTTGTACAAAACCTTTAACATTTTTTGGGCCATCAAAATGTGATGTTTTGGACATTGTATGCAATACATAGCTACATATGAAAATTGAGCATTATTAAATCCCGCTACAAGCAAGTGATGATCAAAATGCTTTTGGAAAGTTAAACCAAATAATCAATTATCAAACAATTTGTAATCTTTAAGAGCTTCAACAATGATTTGATTTCGTGGAAATCCACTTTGTCTCAGGCACGGTAAGGTTTTATAGCTAACAAAAGACATGTAACAATGATACTTAGGTCCAATTCCGTGACATGAAATCTGAGAGAGTTTATCATTGAACTATGGATGGTTGGTAGACCTGTCTCTCTGGTGCAGTGTCTTCTGATGTTGCATACGAATTAACATAAATCATATACAATGCGTTAAAGTCACTCGCTAAAGTCCACGCCTTTTTCTACAACAGAGTACGCCCTCAGCCATTTCAATCTCGTCAACCTGCGACAAGTTTGCGGTTCGGTGTCTTGGAGTTAAGTGGTCGAGATGGAATCAGGTTCATTCCATCTTGCAGCTATTTCTCTGGATGCGGCAACCACATGCAGCTGGCTGGAAATGGGTCCCCCCCCCCTTGACCTGAGCATGTGGATATAAATAACAAGCAGGAAAGAAATGGACTGAGTATATATTCTCCCAACAACATTATAAATACAGTTGAAAGTTGATATTGAAGTATAATGCATAACTCAAAGTAATGCATAGTTCAATATAGGCCTACTTACAGTTTCTCTTAAATCGCATTTACCTAAAGCAATACAAAATAAAGATTGAACCGCTTGCAAAAGTTTAAAATTCAATTAGGCCTAAGAAGATAAAAATAAATAATTGTATTAATATTGGAAGACGTCACACTATCGTAGATCTACAGACTTTAACCTCTTTGGTGCTATGCTTAAGAAACTTTCATTGTAATTGAAGTATGCACAACTTAGTTCAAATTATAGGCCTACTTACAATTTCTCTCATACCGGCCGCATGTACCCAAAGCACCGTGATATCGAACTAACCTTAATCAAATGATAATATACAAATATTAACTCGCTTGTGGAAAGAAAAAAAGTTTAAAATTCAATTAAGAAGATAAAAAAAACTCATAAGTATTGGAAGACGTAACACTATCGTAGATCTTCAGACATTAACCTCTTTGTTGCTATGCTTAAGAAAACTCTCATGCAAAGTTCTTGAAGTTTGGCTAGTCTAGTACTGAGTGGGACTTGATTTGGACGGTATCAGTCCATCTTATATGCCTTCATGACTACACCTCGGACACTACGGTAGTACCTAAGCATTCCCGCCTCATTAAAATGGAAACCGTCCTGCATGAAAAGCTTGCTGTGGTTCAGTGCAAACGACCTATGTCGCCAGAAATGAATATTCGGCAAACCTTCGAACCATTTGGCCACAAGATGGTTCGTATCATGAACGCAACTATTAAAATCCGGTTTCCATTTGGGGATGCTAAGCCGCGGGATGATACTACATACGAGCACGTGTTTCACGCCGGGGATCCGGGCGATCCGAAGCGCCAGATCTACGATGGATCGAGCCACGGATTCGGGGGTAGCGTTCCGTTCGCAAAGGTCATTCGATCCTAGATCTATGACCACCGCATCGGGGGATAATTCCCAGACCAGATCGAGCTGAGACGATGCGGAATAAACATTGCCCGGATTGGAGAAACCTACATCATATAACAATGTCGTTACAGACGACGTATT
The DNA here is from genome assembly GCA_001188425.1 of Eucidaris tribuloides. Lineage (NCBI taxonomy): Eukaryota > Metazoa > Echinodermata > Echinoidea > Cidaroida > Cidaridae > Eucidaris > Eucidaris tribuloides. Next base: position 8,186 of record JZLH01S0156333.1, read on the forward strand.
TAAGGAGAGATTCGCGCGGGTCGAGTCACACATAATGTACTCGTTCAGTCTAGTAATGTAGCTGTGACCTAGAACTAATACGCAAGGTGGCTCTACACCTTTCGATTCCATACTGAAGCAGCGACGAGTAAGCAAGTCTACTAGATAGCAATCGATACAAAATACTCAATTAGTGCAAAAGAGATATCAAATACTGAATTATAATACTCAATAATACTCACCGGGATTTAGGATATATTTGCCTTCCGTATTCCCACAAGTGCCACCCTTTCTCAGAGGAGATGGTTGCCAGGACCGGTAGCCGAGATGATTATGTTGGCAGCTGGAGAATCTAGGGTCGCAGGAACTCTTTAGATGAAAACTTGAACGATGTAGCACGATCAAAACTCAAATATATGGAGAGGACTTTGGAAACTGATGATCACGGTGAAATCTTGTGTAAGATTGACCAAAATAAATCAATTCTACGTTTATTTATACCTGTGAATATAATTAACCAAACTGCGCTATTTTCTGATTGGTCTAAAATCTACCCAATGGCCTGCGAGTACAGACGAAGGATTACCAGTGAAACTTGATACGCTGTTGACTATTGTTAAACAATTAGCATTTCTCGCGTATCGCGAACTGGACAAAAAAGCGATGTATTATTATTATTAACCAATTAGGTTAACTTTCGTGACGTCTTGCTATCCAACAATTGGGTATTAATCGTAGATCCTGTTGAAAAGAGAGTAACTTTCTTAATCCCTTGACCGAGATCATGAATTATATCTTACTTCAATTAAGTTTCAACTACATTGAATTTGCTTGCCAATAGAAAACCTTGTTACACTGTAAAACAGTTGTGTAAGAAATACGAATTAGTTTACTTTACGAACAGCACGATTCTTACTTAAATCGAGCGTAACATTTATGCAGAATTTACACTACTTGTGTCAAAAAGTAGTGTATATCACATACATTACATGTGTAGTAACAGTTTTGAACACAACATTTTCTGCAACTTGTGGTGTAAATACATAACAAAAGTTGTGTATAATAATAGTTTTATGTATTTTTTAAAACAAAACTAGTTTTACAGCGTACCTTAACGTACTTTGGAAAGAAAACGCAAGGAGCTTCAAACACATGAAGCTCCTTGGAAAACGAAAGTATAGAACAGTAGCAATAATATGCTTCTGATCTAACTGGATAAGGATCGAAGGTGATATTAAAATCCAACAGATTGAGACAAGAATTATCCAAATATTATGTTTAAAATATCAGTTATAAAAGAAAAGCATACATTGTATTTCGTGAATCACAATCACTTGATAGGCGTGCATGATGTGTAATTTCACATATAAATTCTATAGTTATTAAAATCAAAATAGTTTGAATTACATGTATTACATCTCAGTAACTACGAAATAATTGCAGTACTTTTGACACGAATAACTACAAGATTTATTGCATATCACTTGTAATGTCAAATGCTTTTTGACATTCACTTGATGTGCTTGTGTATCGATGTGTGATGCCATATGTTAACTAAACAACTATGAAAATGCTGATTCAAAAAAGTTGGTATCGAGTTGTAACAATGACATTGCAGTGTTACAGTAATTTAAATGACGGAAATAGAAGCAGTGTTTTACACGAGTAAGGACAAGATCTATTTTTTTTTCATTACTTCATGGGCCAGTGTGACGATGTGGAATTTCACTTACTAACTAAATAATTATAAATTGTTGATTCGAAATAGGTTAGCACCAAGTTGTTACCAAATACCCTGCAGTATGATTTAAATGACGGAATTGATTGCAGTGTTTTTAACACGAGTATACGGTATTTCTTCTCCCATGAAAATTGGTCATTCATGTTGCTGAATGTATTTTTTTTTAATTTCTGATATGCGAAAAGACAATTTCGATTTCATCATCATCATCATCATCATCATCATCATCATCATCATCATCATCATCATTATCATCATTTTATTACCATAATCATCAATATGCATTACCACGTTCATATCATCACTGCAACCATCATCGTCGTCATAATTACTAGTGCCGTAATCAAATCAGAATGTGACGTATTTGTGATAATAATTTGATATATATGTATATGATTGTGATGATGTGTAATTCCATATATTTACTTAACAGTTTTAAAATGCTCATTCAAAACGGTTTAACATCAAATTGTAACAAATTACATTGCAACTGACCCCGGCAACTGGCAGAGTTAATTGTAGTGTTTCTAACACATGATATGACAAGATATGTTCTTGAATTTAAAAAAAAAATAGAATACCAAGCCCTTTGTGATAATCCCTTGATATGTTTATGTGAGTGTGACGATAATTTTTTTTCACATATTTGCAGTTATAAAATGCTGATTAAAGACACCATATAACACTGTGGAAGACCCATTTAAAAAATTGTCGAACTTTGCAATCTGACATATCTGACAGTGTTTGAATGGACAAATAAACACCCTATACAAAAGTTTGGACAGTTATGCTGTCACTAGTGCAATATGTGCAGATAAAAATTGGCACATGAATTTCCTATCAGGCGATAGGAAATTCTGCACTACACCAGTCTATGGGGGAAAGCTGGAATGGTCTCTCAATGATTCTCACTTTTTTAAAGCACTAAATGATTGTTTTAAACTGCAATTTTTTTCAGGGCTTCATTTTTAGACCTTATCAAAGACACTAATAGCAGTGGGAATCATGTAGCTCACATTTTTTTTAAATGGAAACATTGTTATACAGTGCCTTTAAAATGGTTTAGCATCAAGTTGTAACAAATTACATTGCACATGACAGAAGTAATTGCAGTGTTTTAACCCAAGTAATGACAAGATATCTTTTCGAATAAAAAAAAAAGTCAAGTGCTTTATGACATGATTGTGACAATGGCTGTGTAATTTCATGTTTACTACACAGTTATAAAATGCTGATTCAAAGTGGTTTAGCATCAAGTTGTAACAAATTACATTGCATCATGATTTAAATGATTTCTCCTTTTATGAATATGTGAATATATCGGGTATTCCTTGAAAATATTTTTAAAATCTTATATGCGAAAAGACAATTTAGAATATATATTTTAGATTATGCTGCCTGCCAGAAAATGTTCAAGGGGTACACGATTCTCTCACGAAATAATAATGGTGACTTGTATCCCCAGTTTGATAGCATGCATTGGGATTACCAGGCGAAAGATCCGGGAACGCCACAGGGTAAGAAATGACAGACCAACTCGCTTTGTTACAACAATGAATGGTCTGACTAAATCCGGCCTTAGCAGGAACGCATTCATTCAGTACAATGATTATGAAGCGCAAAATCAATTTCCACTATCAAAAGCGCCAAATCCAACGCTTTTAACACGCCATTGTTGTTTAATTACCAACCAATCTGCCAAATGAGTCGATTTACCTGTAGGCAGTCCGGGATGAAAATTGAAACTGGAGCTGAAACTTCGCAGTTTGTCTGGAAAACAATAAATTGTGAATCGTCATCACGACGAAAGTATAGTTAGCAAAATATGAATACAGTACACGAAAAAAATGGAAAAGAAAGTGAAGTATACAAAATATGTTTATTTAAATTTGTTCACCTGATTCATGGTACATGTAGATATTTCAACGACCCGATGTCAAATCTTAATGCTCCATAAATGCCTTGTTTCTGGACTTTTTTTGCGGCTTTAGCGTTTTTTGGATTTTTTTGTTTACTTTTTACGGCCTTTCAGGTGACTGTCACCATTAAAACCATTACCATTATCATCATTATCATCATCTTCACATCATCAACACAATAATTGTGAATCGTCACCACGACGGCCGTCGCAAATATGACACAAACTACAGTACACAAAAGTGTAAAAGTAATTAAGTGGAGTATACAAATACAATTGTATGCTTATTTAGATTTTGTTCAGCCAATTCATGGCAGATATTTCAACAACCTGATGTCTAATTTTAATGCTCCATAAATGCCTTGTTTTTGGATTTTTTGCGGCTTTAGAGTTTTTTGACTTTTTTACAGCCTTCCAGGTGACTATCACCATCAAAATCATCATCATCATCATCACCATCACCATCACCACCACCACCACCATCATCATCATCATCATCATCATCATCATCATCATCTTTACAGTAATGTAGAGCACTTAAAACGTCAGTTAAATCCGTTTTCCCTCAAGTTCTTGCCCTGATGGATTGAAACATTCTGGACACTGTCGATATCAAACATCGCATGTTGCCTTGTTTATTCGGGTCATTTAATCATATTAGGAATTTTTAAGACATGATCAGGAAAACGTGTCACTAAATAAACTTGATTTAAGTTAGTCGTCATCAATCTTGTACAATTGGTTATTTCTACAATGAATAAACCAACATATACCTTAATAATTGCACGTGCATATCACCACAACCATCATCATCATCATCATATTCACCATTGCCGTCATCATCGTCGTTGATATATACAATATATCTGGAACATTATCAAGTTGATTGGAGTTTATGTTACACTGATGTAAACTTTATACCATGTGAAATGTTTGTCTTAACCAGTGGCGTACCGTGGGTCCACTCATTGGGGGGCACCCAGTCGCTAGCTCGAAACGGTATTTTCAGATGGTGGATTTAAAATGCTGCGTACGCCATGTGTACGGTATAGTGGTACTGAAATGTGAAGAGTTTTTTTGCCATTTTTTTTAAAGTATAAAAACTTTTTTTTCAGCCATTTTGTAATAAAAACGCCATTTCTATTTTAGTTTTTAAAAAAATCTCCGCGAGCGAGCGTAGCGAGTGAGCGGTTTGGGAAACTTCGAAAATCCAAGAAGAAAAACGCGTTTTTGTGGTGTATTCTTTCAAAATAATTGGGAATAATTTTTACTATAATGTGAGAACAAAGCGGAATTAAAAGTGTTTGTTTACACCGTTATCCAGAATTGTTCCATGGGGTGGGTATATCAAGAAAATGGGACTAATCATCCTAACAGGCAGGGTCGAGAGGCCCACCTTACAATCCCTTGTCATGCTTGTATAGGGTTCCGGGCGGGGGTCAGGGGGCGGAGCCCCTTGAAGCTGATGAGTTATAGCGGTTTATGAGCTCAATTTACCCCTCTGATAACACTGTTGTTTTGTAAAATGGACAATCGACAATAATTAAAAAGCACTCTACTTTTAGACTTCTTTTTTTGCCCCTCCTGCGGTATATATATATGTTTTATTATGAATTGCTGATGGCAGGTTATTTCAGAACATGGTGATGATATTTATCGGGGGTCAGCCGACGAGTTCTAGCAGTTTTATAAGCATATTTTTACCCTCTCTTTACACTATAGTTTCGTGAAATGAACAGTCAACATTAATTAAAAACCTATAATGATTAAAATACGTATTTTTTTAAAGTGGACGTTTCAGATTTTGGGGGTGCGTACTCACACCTCCCCCACCTGGCTACCATGGCTACAGGTCTGTTATTCAGGTTATATAACCCCTCTCTCTGATTTGAAATTAATGTGTCATAAGGGCGCTCAGTGGATGATAAATTTTGAAGGAGGAATTTCTACACAAAATTCCTATACTGGATGAATGTATCTGCAATATTGCCTCCGCTATTCCTATACGGGTGGATTGATAGCAAGCATAATTGCTAATCAAAATATGCATGCCACAAATGATATGTTCTGAAACATTTCAACGAAATAAACAAAGCAAATCTATATCAATGCTAGAAATATACTCGTCAAATATCTAAAACACACGTTCAGATTTATGAAACGGCCTACAAGATTACATTTTCTCTGCAAGCGATGAAATCTCTGGATTTCAGCTCATTACATCCGGGGGGGGGGGGTACTCAGAGAACTCCGAACCCATAACCACATCTAAGGGTCCTTTTGTCGTAAATAGGCACCCATGTCTAAGGGTTTCCCAAATTTTTGGCGCGCATGGGCAAAACTTGAAAATATCATATGTTTGCGCGCAAAGCGCGCCGAAAATTTGAAATTTGTGATTGTTTCATGTATGCGCGCAAAGCGCGCCGAAACAAAATGGGACTTATGTCTAAGGATCTTTTTGATGAAATGGGGATCCATGTCCAAGGATTTTTCTTGAAAAAGTCACCCTTCCCAGCGGCACATCCCAATACGTGAGTACCCCACCCCCACCCCCGTGGGACTACATCACCCTGGAGAAGAGTGACTTTACCTCATGTATATATCTTGCGAATTGGAAAAGGATGCTGAACTGGATATGGTATCTCTGCCACGATTAACAATATACGTGAGACCGCCCGAAAATTCATGTTGTTGCACGAACCTTCGCTGCATTTTTGAGTAAACAAACATAGCTAATAATAGCTTAAGCAGCTTTCAATAAGTTTGCAATAAAAGAACAGGTATAATTAACAGGAGGACTCTAAAAAGACTAGTTCCAAAGGTCATTTGAGAGCAATTTCTATCACGGCTAGCCCCAAATTTCTTTTTCTTTTGTCTCCTTTTCTTTTTTCCCCTTTCTTTTTTTTTTTTTGCCGGACGATTGGGGGGGGGGCACGTGTCCCCCCGTGCCCCCCGTAGTTACGCCACTGGTCTTAACATATATCCCTATCCCTAATGGATTGAATAAGAAAATCAGAATAGTGTCCAGATTTGAAACATCACTATTATTCTTTTTATTTTGTTATTGAATGTTTTTTTTAAAACGAATATCTATTTGCATTTTGCGTACATTTGAAATGTTCCCGAGAACGAGAAACAAGACAACGCAAATATAACAATAAAACTTTGAATGAAATAATTATGAAATGATAAATACGGTCAATATGAATTACATCTCAGTTAAAAATCTACATTTACATACTCCACTAGTGCGATTGGATTAAGCTATCTGTAAATACATTTTCAGTTATCTATAACCAATGTTTGGTCAACACTTTTTGAGTCATCAAAATTAACAGATCAAGCTTTTGACCTTATTTTATTCTGGCGGTAGTTACTTTCAGAATTACATACATAGAGAACAGGCAAAAATCTTGCAATCACTATTTTCATGCAGTTTGGAAATTATATCAGGAATTTTCTGTTTTCTATGTCTGATATGCCCGAAAAAAACACTTATTTTTATAATACACTGCCTACCAACAATTATCCAGGAGGGGCGCGGTTCACCAATGATATCTTCACTGCCCTTGTATCCATAGTTTCATTAAGATGAATTCAACGAGAAGATCATTGGCATTACGCTGGGCGTTAGATCCGGGAACGCAACTGGCTAAGAAATGAGAGGATACTCGCTTTGTTATACCTGTGAATGATCTAACAAAACAAAGGATTTGTATGGAACGCGTTCATTCAGTATAATGACTTCGAAGTGCAAGATCAGTTTCCACTATCAAAAACACAAAATCCAACTCTTGCACACTTAATTGTTATCTAACGAACTAATCTGTCAAATGAGGAGCTTACATCCTGACTTTCTGTAGGGTGGTACAAACATACCCATTGATCGTAAAGTAGATTTGATGCAATTTACCAGCTCTTTGGAAGTAAATGAGACGGTCAATATTCCCAGTCAATATTAGTGTTTGTTTATTGGAATCATTTAATGTCATTGGGAATTCATATGTCAAGATCGGGAATATTTGTCATTGAATCAACTTGATCTGTTAGATTTAATTTTGGTATCTTGATGTCCTTTTTACTTCAGTTTGTAGTTATCAATCTTGTAAAGTTATGTTTCTACATGTGCTTTGAATACACAGAAATTGGAATGTACAGTATATATTGTCATATTGTCATTGATGAAATAATCATCCAAATATTGTTTAAAATATAAGATATAAAAGAAATACATATGCGTACATTGTAGTTTGTGAATCACAGTCACTTGACAGGCTTGTGTGACAATGTGTAATTTCACATTATAGTTATTAAAATCAAAATAGTTTTAATTATTACATATCAGTAACTTCGAAAGTAATTGCAGTACTTTTGACACAAGTTATTACAAGATTTATTGCAGAAAACTTGTAATGTCAAATGCTTTGTAACAATCACATGATATGCTTGTATGATGCCATATCTTAATTTAATTATTATAAAAATGCTAATTCAAAATAAGTTGGTATCGAATTGTAACAAATTACATTGCAGTGTAATTAAAGTAGTTGCAGTGGTTCTACACGAGTAACACGAGTAAGGACAATATCTTTTCTTCAGTACTTGATGGGCTTTTGTGACGATGTGGAATTTCACTTATCAACTAACTAATATAAAATGTTGATTCAAAATAGGTTAGCTCCAAGTTGTAACGAAATACATTGCAGTATAATTCAAATAACGGAAGTACCTCCAGTGTTTTGACACCAGCATATGACATAATTTCTTCTCCCATGACAAGTCATTCGTGTTCCTGGATGTATTTTTTTTCTTCTAATATCCGAAAAGACATTTTTCGATTTCTTTAGTTCATCATCATCATCATCATCATCATCATCATCATCATCATAACCATCATAATCTTTGTTTTTTATTGGATTTACCACCTCATTTTAATGCAAATTTGTTATAACAAAGTAGTTTGCTTATTTCCAAGGAGTTTGCTATAGCGAGAGTCTAATATAATCGTCACCACTATCCTCACCATTAATATTATTATCATCATCATCATCATCACCATCATCATCATCACCATCATCATCATCATCATCATCATTATTATTATTATCACCAATATGCATTACCACGTTCATATCATCACTGCAACCATCATCGTAGTTATAATTACCAGTGCCGTAATCAAATTAGAATTTGACGTATTTGTGATAATCATTCGATATACAAAAAGATTGTGATGATGTGTCATTTTACATATTTAGCTTTACAGTTGTAAAATGCTCATTCAAAACGGTTTAACATCAAATTGTAACAAATTACATTCAACTGACCCCGGCAACTGGCAACCGGCAACTGTGTTTTTAACTCACGATATGGCAAGATATGTTCTTGAATAAAAATTAGAATACCAAGCGCGTTATGATAATCACTTGATATGTTTATATGATTTCGACTATGTATAATTTCACATGTTTACTTCATAGTTATTAAATGCTGATTCAAAGTGGTTTAGCATCAAGTTGTAACAAATTACATTACAGTATGATCGAAATGATTTCTCTTTTTGTAAATATATGAATATATCGGGTATTCCCAGAATGTATTTTTCTTTATATCGTATATGCGAAAAGATGATTTAGAATATATATTTTAGATTATGGTGCCAACCAGAAAATGGTACGAGTAATGAGGAGCACGATTCTCTAATGAAACAATTATCTTAACTTGTACCCCTAGTTTCATAAAGATGAAGTCAACAAGAAAGCAATATTGGGATTACATGTACCAGGCGAAAGATCCGGGAACGCCACGGGTGAGAAATGACAGACCAACTCGCTTTGTTAGTCCAACTAAATCCAGCATTATCAGGAACGCATTCGTTCAATGCAATCCATATGAAGTGCAAGATCAATTTCCACTATCAAAAGCGCCAAATCCAACACTTTTAACACGTAATTGTTGTTTAATTACCAACCAATCTGCCAAGTGATTTAACTCACGGTGCGAGGTGAAAACTGAAAATAAAAATGAAACTTCGCATTTTGTCTTGAATACACAATAAATTGTGAATCGTCACCACGACGGAAGTATAGTTGCAAAATATGAATACAGTACACGAAAAAAAAATGGAAAAGAAGGTGAAGTATACAAAATATGTTTACTTAGATTTGTTCACCTAATTCATGGTACATGTAGATATTTCAACGACCCGATGTCAAATCTTAATGCTCCATAACGCCATGTTTCTGGACTTTTTGGCGGCTTTAGATTTTTGACTTTTTACGGCCTTCCAGGTGACTATCACCATCAAAATCATTATTATCATCATCATCATCATTATCATCGTCGTCGTCATCATCATCATCATCATCATCATCATCATCGTCGTCGTCATCATCATCATCATTATCTTTATTATGTACAGTATATCTAGAGCATTATGTTAAATGCGTTTTTTCCCCTAAGTTCTCTCCCTGATGGATTGAAACATTCTGGACACTGTCAAGATATCAAACATCGCATGTTGCCTTGCTTAGTCGGGTTATTCAATCTTATTAGGAATTTTTAAGACATGATCAGTAAATACGTTACTAAACAAACTTGATTCGTTAGATTAACTTTTGGTATCTTGATACCCTTTTTACTAAAGTTTGTCGTCATCAATCTTGCACAGTTTCGTTGTTTCTACAATGAATAAACCCAAGTTGAAATTTATATTTGAATTTGCATCAAGCCATTGTCGTCATCATTACATGGACCTTCAACTCCATCACTACCACCACCATCACTATCATAACCGTAATTATCGTCATCATCATCATCATCGTAACCATAGTAGTAGTAGTAGTAGTAGTAGTGGTAGTAGTAGTAGTAGTAGTAGTAGTACATGTAGTAGTAGTGGTAGTAGTAATAGTAGTAGTAGTAGTAGTACATGTAGTAGTGGTAGTAGTGGTAGTAGTAGTAGTAGTAGTAGTAGTAGTAGTAGTGGTAGTAGTGGTAGTAGTAGTACATGTAGTAGTAGTGGTAGTAGTAATAGTAGTAGTAGTAGTCGTACATGTAGTAGTGGTAGTAGTAGTAATAGTAGTAGTAGTAGTAGTAGTAGTAGTAGTAGTAGTAGTAGTAGTAGTAGTAGTAGTAGTAGTAGTAGTAGTAGTAG
>JZLH01S0156355.1:11161-23449 GCA_001188425.1 Eucidaris tribuloides
TTTTTCAGTACAGTCACAATATTTTGGGTACCTAAATACTTGTAGAAGCTTTATGCAATCAATGTAATTCATCCAAAATAAAATGATAATTGTGAATAACTTTGCAAACCATACATTTGCATCCACCTTTTCTGCGTCACTTGATTTGTTGTAATTAGGCTCAATCAAAACATTGAGCTTACATGTTACACATGTATGTACTGGTCAGAAAGCACAATCATGCGTAACCCAATTTACACTTTGCGATTTAAACTGCCCATAACTTTCCTAAAATGTTTACCGAATTGATTGCTAACTTTTACAGGTATCATGCCTGACTCCAGTCATCAAGAAATTTTAATAACTTGATATTTTTCTGCTACTCAAACCTTAATTAATTAAGATTAATTACACAGAAAAACAACTGAAAAACCTATGTAACTGCCCGCTAAAATAATGCTGATGCGATTTGAGTAAAATTCAGTTGTAGGAGCCTAGATTTACAGACTAACCCTACATGTTTTTGGTATCAAATTAGCTGGATCTCTTTCTTTGCATTTCACTGGTGATATCAAAACAGTGCTAATGTTTTAGAGAAACAGTTATAGGCCAGATCAGAATTGTATGGTAGATGAACGTAATGCTGACTCATTTTGAAGACCTTGTTCAATCTTTCGCCTCCTCCAGTGGTAGTCATTCATGAAGCTAAAGTTTCTATTTCGTGTGAGAAAAAGTAACACTATGTGCACTGCATTTGGTATGCAAAGGTTATTAAAATGATTGAAAAGTTCTTGAGATGTGAACTATTTAGATGCTGAGTGAAAAGTAAACCGCGCACTCCTTCTGCATTTCTGGTGAGTATATTATATTCATCAGTACGAAAGGCATGTTTCTATTTTCAATACCTGCTGATTTTTAAATACATATGTACTAATTGATCAAAGGTTCTGTGAAAATTTTGCGGAAATTTGCAGAAATATAACTTTATTTGTCAACTCTTTTACTTATTGCTGAGAGAAAAAAAAGTCACAACATAGGTCAGCTATAGAGGCACCAGGTTACATGTAGGTGGTATATATGCATCAAATTTCAATTTGTTGCCCTTTTATATCAAACTGTTCACTTGTTCAACTTTTAACCTCCATTAAATTTTAATATTTGGAAGTCATTAAAGAAGTCCACTCAAGCCCAAAGCTTTATTGTGTACCTACTACGTACAACTGCTAACATGAAGACTATGTGTGGAACTACATGTGGCCTGTTTGTAAAATTTTTGTAAAAATACCATATCTTCAGAAGTTATTCAGCCAAACAATTAAACATTCATAGTAATTATCAGCATACATATGTTATTAACTCCAAACATTCCAACTCTTGGCCAATTTAGCCAGAAAAAAAGTTATAATGATTGTCATGAATAGTTTAATTACATTTAGAATACAATTTACACACAAAATTCTTTTATCTGGAATAAGCATCAATTTACACCCACTTCCATGATAATCTATGAACAACTATCTTTGGTGGTGAAAGAGGTGCTCAAGTACAAGATTCCAAGCAGTTTTAGACAAAAAGACCTGAATGAAATCATGTTTTTATGTTGTTTTGTTACACGGATAGAAAATTATGTAATTCGACCCAAATGCTAATTTATTGCCGAAACATTTTGATCAAGAATTTCAAAAAAAATTTTTTACATCAAATGCAAAATTGTATACTCAACTACACAACTAAAGCAAAACAGCATTTCACCAAGTTTTTTTTTTCATTTTTGCCCATGTTGCACCCAAATGTGCACATGGGTCAAAAATGATCCGGCAATGATTTGTGCTAGTTGACCTTCGTTCTGTAAGTACATTTGTGAGCAATTTGTAATAAACTTGTTTTATTCACACTTTCTTCGGGCGCACTATAGATGTTTTGTGTATTTAGTTTTGCTTGTGTTTCTGGACCATTTAAATTAACAAATCAATCTTAAGAAATTAAGGATGAAAATTAGTGATTTTTTTTCACTAGAATAGTGCACTGAACTTGCAATGAACCTGCCCCAATGAATAGTGTTAGATTGACAGTTTGATTAAAAAATTGATTGTACTTTGAATAAGATATTACATTTGATTTAATTTTTCCCTCTGAATATTGGTGATGTAGAGGTTGCCAGAGTGTTTACCTTATTTTAGCTGATGGTCACGTGTGCCAACTTAATAAATTTTATCAATGGGTTCCAAGCAAAAAACAGCTTTCTTAGAAATTTTTAAGACAACATGATGTCAGCCACTATTCTGTATTGTTTTTGTTTTAAATGAAGTAGCTGCTTCTCAGTGGCAGTGTTCTATCTCGAAAAGATGTATATGTTGTGGTGCACTTCAAATTACATAAAGGAGCTTATGATCGCATATGGGATTATTAGTTTCCCGTACATTCAGTTTGGCAGGCTTGTGCACATGCATTCTCCTATTGCCACAAAATATCTTACCGCAATTTTCTTGGAATAAATCTTAATACAGTGTGTTATTTAAAAATATGGCCCAGTCCCATGGAGACTCTGGAGTTACATTCAACTAAGGCCAACATATACTGTAATCTACAGCAATACACTATACAATGTCCATTACCTTAAAATTAGGTAAGTATATACTTTTAATAAGCATAATAATATTGATATATTTATGCCTAGATCAAATTTGAAGTAAATGGTTGTGTATTCGAATTTATTTCTTGTTAACAGATACAGTATATAATGTAGTTTCATGTTTTTTTTATTTGTTAAAATGCATTTTACTACACTGGAAATCAAATGTTTCTGCTTTAAAGCCCAAGTTTGATTTGGGATTTTTTTTTTAATTTGAAAGCTTTATGCCCAAAGTTCATATCCACCAACAACAGATTCTGAATGTCTTTTGTGTTTTTAAATTAATTAATGAAAAATCTCGGGGGGGGGGGGGGGGGCGGACGCCCGAGATACGGGTACCACCCAAGATTTTGACTGTATTTACATTATAGCATCAAAGCGGTCAATAAGGGGTAAGGTTATCTGAGTTATACCTCATCAAAATGAGCAGAGTCTGTTCTTTCTGATGAGGTATAACTCAGATAACCTTAAACCTTATTAACCCTTTGCATGCTATAATGTACAAAATATAGTCGAAAATCTGGGGTACCCCGTAATGACCTTTGGGCATAAAGCTTTCAAATAAAAAAAATTCCCAAACTAAACTTGGGCTTTTAAGCATTTTGCAGTCATACATTTAGAGTTTGTACATGTACATAGTATGTTTCCTCCATGTCAAGTAAATTAGCAATTGCATTGTCAGGCATACAGTATAGTTGTTGTTGTTGTTGTTGTTGTTGTTTTGGCCATGACCTTCATGTTTTAATTCAGTGTGGCAAAGCTTGCTCTGAGCTAAAATTATAACAAGACTGTTCATTGTTGTACGGTTTATGTAGTACTCCAGTCAGTGTAAAACACAGTCAAACCTGGTAGTAGCGTCCACCTCTCTACATATAGCAGTCAACCTGTCTTGAAATGATTCCACTGGGGACAATTAATGTGTTAAAAGAACCTTTCTGTAGCAGCTACCTGTCCATAAAGACCACATTTTCTGTTTCCATTTGGGTGGCCACCAGGGCAAAAAATAAAATTTAATTTGTAGGGGCTACTTTCAAGCCTGTGATTTATTGATTTCAGTATATTATACATTGACCCTATGAGGAAAATTGAGGGCTGTTTTGTGATTTTAGGGGGCATTTCATTTAATTTGGGCCTAAAACACCCTAAGCCCCAGTGTATTGTCCTTATGCTGGTGCCAAGTGCTATACATATAGACTGGTTCACGTGTGTCTTCAGTTTTTGTTACTTGCAAGTTGCATCATTTTGGAACAGTTTCCAATAATGCTGTTTCCCTATTAACAATAGATTGATACAAAACACTCTGGTGGCATAATGAAGACAAAAACATAATGCCTCACTGTTGCTGCCTACATTATTAATAATTCTACTGGAACACTCGCTTTGACTTGGTAAAACTTACCTCACTTACTTTTGCGGGTAGAGTTGCCTTTATCAGCAAAAAACCCCAGGAATGGCTCTTCCTGTGATCCAGCAATAAATTTGCGAAATAAAGGTTCAATGATGCTTTATAAAGCTTGAATACATGTATCTTGTACAGTGTGTCCCAGAAAAAAGAAACCGGATTTCATCGCAAAAATATTTAATCTTAATGAAATAGTTTCTTCAATAAATTAGGTATGTTTGTAAAGCTCTGTGTTCCTCTTCTTTCATTTGATACATTACTTTTATTAATCGTTCACTGGCATAATTGAACTAAAACAATGGATATTGTGTGGCTACCAAAAATTTCATTTGCACGCGCATGTTCCATCTTTGAGTCCTTTTCATGGTAAAAAATGCAAAATTGTTTTTTTAAAAATAAAAGCATGACGTAAAAACTTCAGAATTTTCTCTTTATATGACACTCTCAGGCGTAAGAAATGAATTGTGTATGCCGAGAACAAGTAAAATGAAAAACATGCCTTTTTAGCGTGATTTTTAAATGAATAATTTTGAGAACTAGAGGCGAACAGAACAATACGGGCTCACGCACGGCTGACTTCACGTAATATCTTGCTCGGGACACAACAATAAGCTCCAGTCATGTTCGCAAGGGTTATTTATTGCTTGTGGCTGCCAATTCCAGAAAAGTGCTAATGAATGCATTTTGGAGCATTTCTGAAAGCAAGCAATCTTTCAAACTGTCTTTTCCTCACTGATGAAACGCTTATTTTTCACAGATGTGGTATCATATGAAAGAAGATAAAATCAGCTTTTCAATGTGCCTAATCTGTCGAAAATACTCAGAATACTTCAAGCAAAGTCTGTTTTCAAATTTGCTCGTGCAAATGATTTTTTACCTGTGTCCCTTCTTATTGTCTTTGCTCAGCCATGCGTGAATGGAATCTCTGTGACCGGTATCAAATGAAAGAGAAGAAAATATGCTTTCCAACCATGTACAACTTAATTTTCATACTTTTTTAAAATATTAAATAGTCTTCATCAATCTCAGGTTTCTTTTTTCTGGGCACACTTATAAACATCCATTGGTTTTTATTGCCATTATTATTATTGGTGCCTAGATACAGGGGCAAATTGTTTCAATTCATATGCAGGTTTATCAAGTAGGAAGAGACCACACTGATCCACAGTGTCATATTTGAGTGCACAAGTTCCGAATCAAAGTCCGCAGTTCGATAAAACCCTTTCATTCATTTTACATTGGGACTCAATGCAGACTCCACTGTAAACTGGACTTACTGTGGTTTCAACTGCAACATTGCTGTTGCAATAGCTGAGGCCAGCTCGAGACCAACTTGAGACTACGTCTAGAAGTGGTCCAATGCAGTACCACAGTTGGAACCACATTTTGATTTTTGTACATCTACAAATTTACATCAAAACAAAAGGCAGGTCCAAAGCTAGATGTGAAAAGAGTCTTGAATGTTCAACTTGTTCAAGCGTTCTTGTGCTAAATGAAAGGTCTGGTCATGTCTTAGATATAAGTTTAAGCAAATTCTGTTGTTACCACTCACTATTGCAAAGTGGAATGGAAAAGGGCAATTGAAGAGTATAGAATAAGAAGTACTGAAGTCACATACATGTAATACTACTTTTGAGAAACAAAGGCTCAAAGTTTTCAAATTTGTATACAGATCACAATTGTTTGAGTTGTACATCCAAACTTGGTATAAGATGAATATAGGACAAAAACAAGCATTGTCACACTTGTCGATTTCCAATAACCAATAATCAATATTGTGGACTTAAGTACTTCTTTTAAAAACAAGGCTCTCAGGAAAACAAATGCATTTCTTGAATAAATTAATGTCAAAACACTTAATTGTATATATTTTTGGAATGTCCTCCATAAGACGGACAATTTGATATGCAATTTGTCAAATTTGGACGTTGTTTTAGATTTGACCTCATTTGACCTTTGACCAGAAGTGACCGCATATCTCATCAACAAAGCACAAATACATGATAAATTGTGTATTTTCTTAATCCTTGTAACTAGTCGAGTAATTTGAGATACATTTTGAAGAAATTAGACCAAGTTAAAAATTTGACCCCGGTGGACCCCTCCCCTGAACCCTACTAAGGGAGGGTCAATTTGACCAAATTTTGTCAAAAAATTTCCCGTCATGTAAGGACTTCAAAACAATCACTAACTCAATTTCGTCAAAATGTGACTTAAGTACTTGTTCTGTACTCTTCAATTTCATTTTTCAGGAAAAAAAAACTTACTGATTTTAAACCTTTACTGGTTGAAGACCATTTGTGTTGTAGTTGAGTCCACAAAGTCTGAGGCCAAGGCCGCCCCCAAACACAAACAACCTCCATTGGGTTTGCAAACATGACTTGGACCAATTCATGAAACTGAGGCTGCCTTGGTGCAACATATCAAAATCAAATTGTCTTCAAGGATTGATGAATTTTATTGACAATGTATTTCAATCATTAGGTTACAAACTTACAGTCGTCTCTATTGATACATACCAGGGCAGGAAATAAAATTTTATTTTAGGGGCTACTTTCAAGCCCGATTTAGTGATGCCATTATATACATTGAACCCTATGAGGATAACTGAGGGGTATTTCGTGATTTTAGGGGGCTGTTTTGTTAATTTTAGGGGCTAAATCGCCCTCAGCCCCAATGTTTTTCCTACGCTGATACATACAGTATTGTACCTTTTTATATTTATGATTCAGCATTGTATTTGGCCCACC
The DNA here is from genome assembly GCA_001188425.1 of Eucidaris tribuloides. NCBI lineage: Eukaryota > Metazoa > Echinodermata > Echinoidea > Cidaroida > Cidaridae > Eucidaris > Eucidaris tribuloides. The sequence goes on from JZLH01S0156355.1 coordinate 17,925, forward strand.
CCCGTTGAGTATTTGTTGGATTGAAGCAACAGGGATGGAGTCAAGGCTAACCTTTCCAAGTCACGAGGCCGCTCAAAAGTATTTTTTTGCATACATGTAGACTTTGTACACGAGACTCGGTCCGAGGCCGAGGCCAAGACCAGCAAAATTTGGCCCTGAGGCCAGCCTTGACTCCATCTCTGGCTAGTATTATTGAGGCTATTGAACCTGACATCTATGGCATTGGCACATTTTGTATACAAATCTTTGTGGGCGTATCTAAATGTGCCATTGTAAGTGAACTAGCAGTTATACTAAGGCACTTCTGTTGCAGTTTTGTACAGGGCCATTCTTTGAAAAGTGAAACAAATTGTCACACACGTGACAAAACTTATTTGACCTCTCTGATCCTAAATAAGTATGATTATAAATATTTTCACTTGATCACTATTGACATATATAACATATATTTACATTTCAAAACAATGTACCTGCAAGGCCTTTGGAATTACATGAGATACAGAGGTCAAATAAGTTCTGTCACGTGTGTGACCATTTGTTTCACTTTTCAAAGAATGGCCCTACAGTACTTTCGTTCAAACAAGCTGTTTGATTTTATTCAAATTAAACCACTATTTCGCTTTAAGTTTTTCACATGTACGTAGTATTGAGCCTCGCTGTGCTGAGTGAATTTGTCACACAAATTAACTGATGAGTGCTCTTTCTCTCTTTTGTTTCTGTTGGTTGTTTTTAACAGCCACAAGGTTACATGGAGTGTCCGGTTCCATACGGCATTATACACGACATCCATGCACTGTCACGGTGGGAAGCCGGCCAGAACTCCTGCCTCAGAATCGTCCTCAGCACCGGATCTGTTTTGCTGCAGGTAAGGAGGGTCCCAATCCAGCAAAACTGTCTTTTTGTATATTAATAGGATTTATGTTTGTTTATATGCCTACATGTACCATTGAAATGAAAGACCTATGTGTTCTGTCTTGAACAGTGTATATATGGAGGACACATTAAGACATTTTTAAAGCTATTATCCAAATATCCTTTCATTTGTCAGTCACCCCCCCCCCCGAAAAAAAAAAAATCATGAACACAATCTTTTAACGTAACAAAACTATGTTGCAGAATTAGTTAGACATGGTTTTATCCTTTTGTGGTTTGCCTGTATTTATATGGTAGCAAGTTAGCAACACCCTCATACTAAAATTGCTATATATATTTTTGGACAAAAGATGTCCGTATTTAAAAAGAACGTTTCCTTTTTTCCCCCATGTACTTGTATTGTACCTATGTTACTACATTATTAGGAGCTGCTGCATGTCAAGACTTGCTCTGCCTGCCCATGTTCATGTGCGTGGGAGGGGGACAAGGTTATTGGTAAATTATACAAACCAAGTATTCAGATATTTGTTCCATTTTATATCTGCCTGCCAGAAGGACATTAATGACGTGCAAATCTATACGTATTAACATCCCTGTGCCGGGCACACAGTGGTATACCAAACATTAGCAAATATTAGCAAACATGCACTTTTTTGGGGATGAGTCTTCTAGACTCACACTTTTTAGAAATCGGACCTTGCAATCAGCCAAATGATGGAAGTGGATGTTCATGAACTAAGGCCCAACATGTTTTGGTCCTGTGATATTTCAGGAAAAAGACGACATCCCTTTTCCCTATCATGTTAAACGCATTTCTTTCCTGTTTTCTCTGTGACTCTGCCAAGTCATTGCACTGTTAAAAGACCTATAAATGAACTTGCTCTTTCTAGAGCTTTCTGCAGTGTTAAAGACACAAGCTAACATTGTGGAGCTTAAAAATTCTCCAACTTCAATGATATCTGAGCTACATAGTAGTGCTTAGATGGACAAATAGCCTTCCTACAATACAAACATTTGGGAAGTTATGCTGCCACTGGCAAGATATGCATGAATAAACATCACCCGTGAATTATTACTGTGGTGTAGTTTAAAATAGCCTAGATTTACACACAGTAGTCTATGGGAGGAAATGGGCATGATGAATCCGGTCAACCTGAGTACTCATAGATTTTCACTTTTTTAAAGCACAAAATCATCATTCTGAAATACAATTTTTTCCAGGGTTTTATTTTTATTTTTACCGAGACCTATCAAAGACACTTAGAACATTGAGGATGCAGTTGTTACCGGGATCACGGGCAGGATTTGCTCAACTTTTTATAAAACTGTGTCTTCACGATGTCAATACAGGCACTAATTCCGAAACCTGTGAGGGACCATTGCCATGTCACGATAGTTATAAACTGTACACTTGTCTGTGGTACATAGATCGCAATAATCTTTTTAAACTGCAAATGTGTTTTGTGTGCTGTCAACTAATTATAGAAACTAAGAGCAAGTTACTCGTAAGGGTTGTCAGTAGCTGTAAAGAAATAAGAGAGCTAGCCTTGAAAACATTGGTCTTTGGAGAGGTGTGATGTAGTGAAATGGGAAAGATGGAAATGTAACCGCCATAACAACAATCATACGTCAAATCTCTGGATACGTGTATTGACGTCAAACACAAACCAAGCTCCCAGAAGGCGCCTTTGTCGATACTACTACAAGAAATGTAACTAGAACGGCTGCAACGGGTAGTGCGGATATGCAGTATGAAAGCTGAAAAAGACCGTGAACTCATGATTCTCCGACAATGAAAAGAAAATTAAACCACGTTGCGCACAAACATACGTCTTGGAGTGCCGCCTGCTAAAATAAAACTGCTTTGTTTAGATGGAACCTTGCGATAGCAAACTGCAATGCAATGACATGTGCATGCGTTTAGTGGCAACAATGTAAAGTCATTTCCACACAGGGCGGGTGCGTTTTTGCAAGTAATAGTGCGACACGCACAGTTGGTAATTATAGTTTAAGATCAAGTTTCAGCACAAAAGCATGTATCGTGCCGCACCGGTTATGTAAATTATATTAATTTGTGGGGAAGGCCTCAATTTTTAAGAAAGTAAAAGTCAAGACTAACTAATTATTATTGTTATTGTTATTTTACTAATTGGGTGAAAACATTATATTCGAGGCATAAGATATATAGGCTCCTGTTATTAGAACACGTGTTCTTATTTGAAACTCGAAAATATGTTGTGACAGAAAGATTTTTTAATAATATATCTGATTTGTCTTTGTAGCAGTCTCTTTTTTTTTTGGGGGGAGGGGAGTCAAATACAAAACATGGCAGAGACGCAGCTGGAACTTGTAATATCAGATGTCATGAATATTCTTGTTAATTGTGTTAATATTTTAGGGATCAAAATACATAAACGTCACTGATAAGTTAAGACAGTGCAAAGTCTGGACCTCTTTCATTATCCTTCTTGATACCATACAGACAAAGTCATTGCTATAATCACTATACAAGTCATTAGTAATTAACATGTTTGTAGAGTAACGAGAGCCACCACAGCCCAGACACACTAATACACATTTATCAGACGTTGCACAGACTGGAGCATGATTGTGGATACTGAAAATAAATCAGATGATGTACGAAAAGATAAATGAAGCTTTTTTAGTCACTGAGCGCAAAAGGCTCAAAGTGAGCTATTGCGATTGTATTTCGTACGTACGTGCGTACAGTCCGTCGTATCTCGTATCGTCGTGCTGAAACTTTTAGCACATTATTACAAGCTTCTTCTTCAAAAATGACATGATGGGAAATTATGCTCAAACATTGCAAGAAAATGCGTCCTAGTAGGAGGTGGGAATTCAAGGTCCTCAAAATAGGTACACATCACGCCCTAGGGCTGCCAGGGAGCAGAGCCACTAAAGGGCACAAAAGTAGGTAGTTTATTCAAAACCTCTTCTTATCTAAGATCGCAGAAAAATAGTATAAGTAAGCCACTTATGTGTGTAAGCCATACGGCGTCTATATGTGCTGAATTAATGTTCCTCATGACAATACCCAGGGTGGCCCAATTTGGCCCCTAAGGGGGGCAAAAGTTTGGGGGTTGGGCCCTATGGGAATAATTCACATTGACATCAATGGATTTAAATCAAACTTGGTGGGAATGATCCTCAGGGTGAGGGGATAGAGGGTTCCTGGAATGGTACACCAGGCCCCCCTGGGGGCCCAGGGGGCAGGGCCCATAAGGGCCCAAACTAGGTAACTTTCTAACCACAAGTCCATTTTTAACCAAACTTGGGTGGTAGATGCGTAACAGGGACCTCAGTGTTATTTGGGGGTCAAAGGTCACATATGTAGGTCAAAGGTCAAATGAAGTCAAATGATAGAATATACCTGCAAGTTTCTTCTTTGGTTGGTATTGGTCCATTTGTGACTAACTTCAATGGTAGATGCTACATGTATAGTGACCTCAATGTTAAATTGGGGTCAAGGTCACATAAGTAGGTCAAAGGTCAAATGCTAAGATACTAGGGCATGCCTTGTTTTATAAAAATGGATGTTAGATTTAATTAACGTGGCAAAATCAGCTTTATGGCAAGGGGATGCAAAGTTTTCCAACTAGTTCATTTGGCTATGTTGGTGCCTATAGATACATGTATCAGGTTCCAAGGGCCAAAACTATATGTAACTGATGTTTTTTCTATGGGCACCATTGAGAGTTTGCGAGACCTCAGGTGAGCGTCGTGCCCCCCGGGGCTCTTGTTTAAATTTCGGATCCAAGTCGGTCAGTCGTGCGACGGAAAATCGAGTAGTGTGCGGTGGCCTTTACACATTTTATTTGCTTCTGAAGCTTTTATTTTTTTATCAGGTCACAAAAGCATACCTCGAAACTCAAAAGATGCTGATGGCATCACATTATAAATATTCTTATAGGAACAGTGATTTAAAATCACTGATTTTCCGTTTCAAGAAAAGTCCTTTTCCATTTCCCAAGATCTGGAATTCCGTTTCAACTTGCCTGAAAAATGGAAATTCCATTTTACCATAGACTTTGTATACATGAAAAAACAAATGACTATTGCATTTACATAAAACTTGAAACAAATTTATATTTCTTGCTGTTTCTGAGTTTGTGTGTCAACTTTTTCTAATTTTTTTCCAAGTTTCTTGTTTTTTCCTTTCAAAAAGTAAAAATTTGGAGAAAAAAGAGGTTTTCTGTGATTTTCCGTTTGAAAATTCATTTTCTGTTTCAAGTTGTGATTTCTAGAAATTCCGTCCGTTTTCCGTTATCGCGGAAAATCACTGTCCCTATTCTTATGCCTTGGACATGAGACCAAAAAGAGAGGTTCACATCAATTACCGTAAATGTACAATGTGTGTGCCGTTTCAACTCTTAATGTATTAGCTGACACAGTTTTGCACCACAAATGATTACCCTTTCAATAATTCTTAAAAGAATCAAAAAGTTTAACAGTAATGTTATTTGTTATAACACGGCCCTCACTAAATTACTCATAAAATTGGCAGCTTTAAATTGGACACTTTCGTGAACATGTGACATTTTATCAACATTTTTGTTTAATTCGAAAAAAACATACATTTCCTGTACGTTCATGGTCATTTATTGTCTTGCCTGCGTCGCGGAGCAAGACAT
>JZLH01S0156367.1:10274-21769 GCA_001188425.1 Eucidaris tribuloides
GTTGTGTTTAAAATTTAAAGGTCAGGGGCTCCGACTGGTTTGCCATAGGAATAAACATAATGATTTCTGCTCTCTGATTGTTAACAACTCACAAAAATAGCATTATAAACAATTTTCAGCAAGTTTGATGTTGTTTTCTGAAATCTTGCATGAAAATACCACACTTTGTGAAAGATTGATGAAAAAGTTGTCCGATTAACCAAAATATATACTTAGGCTTTAAAACTGGAACCATATTCACTCAATACCAAAGTTAAAGGCAGGGGATCTTTTTGCATGCCTAAAAGTTAACATTGTGTAAATGCAATGACATTTAGAAGAAAATGCAATCGAGGAACCTATAGCAAAATATAGGAGCTAGAAACTCAGTTTTAGTAGAATATAGTGACCGTTAGACTCTGATTTGAATTTTTTTCTCGCGAGAAAAAAAATTCCTACCATAGAACGTACACTAAACGGCTACTGTTTTTCTTTCGCATTTTTCAAATTCTACGTGATTACTGACCCCCAAATTTCACAGACATGCCTTTAATCAATAGCCTAAGGGCATGGGTGATCTTTTCCTGGTCTGCGAGAATGTTTGCAAATGAGATCCACTGCCTTTAACACTTTGAGTGCTGGGCTAAAAATCTATATGTGTTAACCAGAGACTGGATTCTTTTGTACTTTTCTGTATAACCTTTCAAAAATGTAAGATTTCTTGTAAAATCCCAAATGCTATCGAGACAAAATATTTTTACTCATGAAGTTGGTTCAATGTGTCTTCATTTTTTGAGAAATATCATCGGTAGATATGGTATTGACTGTCGTCTCGGCGAACTGGTGCGCCGATAGTACCTCAATGAGGTTATCCGTGGGAGCTGGTGGGCCGTTAGCAACCAAAGTGTTAAGCTTTTATACACACTGTATAAAATATGAGAAACTCTCGGGGGTTGTCTAATAAAAGTGACATCTCTTTTATTCATTTTCTCTTAAGTCAGCATTTTACGGATGCACCAGATCTGTCCTGCATTTTGTCAGAAAACTTCAAAGTTCAGCTTTTATGCATGGCATGTTGTATGAAATATAGAAACTCCTCGGCGTTGTCTGATAAGTGACATTCCTTTCTATTTAGCTTTCGTCTCAAGTCAGCATTTTAAGGATCATCCAAATCTGTCCTTGTATTTTTGTCAGAAAACTTTCCGACTGGTTCTGCCCCAATCATTTACGGACTGCAACCAAAAGGTCGGGTCATTCTTGTCCGTGCTATGCTAGTCTCTGCGATCAATTAATAGTCCACCAAACGCTGTTTTATTGGTCACCGTAATCTTGGTAATGAGGTCGTGTCATCAGATGCGGTCTGAAAGAGTTTTATAGTTGAGTTTTGTATTCGAGTTTAATGAAGGTGATTTTTACGATCCTATTGTGCGCTTAATAATTGCATACGCTTAATTCAATAGAGGCACTTAATTTTTAATTACGGTAATTGCTCTTGACTTTGCCTTACAAAGGCATCTTAATGCAGGTTATGTTGCATTAAAATACCATCAGCCACAAAAGATTTTGATGTTCGATTGAAGAGAATGCAGGCTTGTATACCAAGGAGGTATATTACAGTACATTTGATATGGATTTAAGAAATATCGCCGGAGAAGAGAACAAGAAGAGAAGAGAAGGGGTCACGAAAGGGAACCCTAGGAATCCGGTGGTAGTGTGTCATGGCTGCCGAGACCGCAGATTTATGTTTTGTTTTGTTTGTTTTGTTTTGGTTGTTTTGATGGAGGCCAACAGTCGATTTTATCTCGAGCATCAACATTTTTAATATTGCATCTGATAATGCATGCGCACAATGATTTACACTTTTTAAAAAGTATCTTGACATCGTTTTTAAGAATTGCTATTTTTCGGGCTGTCAATTTTCATAATGCATTATCAGCAGATTGTAGTTTGGGAAGTATGTTAGCCTTAAGATTTTTTAAGTCTTGTAAATGTCATCCGTCATATCAAACCGAAAACCGGCAGAATGCCTGTAAACGACGGAATTTCTTTCCATTGCTAATTCTGAGGAATTATTTCCCACATAATAGCAAGATCCTTGGAAGTCGCTCTGTATCATATATGTAGTACCCGATTTATATGGTAAAAGGCAATTCTGTAAACAATTTTACACGTGAGCATGGGTCACAAAAATTTTGTCACGAGACGGACATTTCCAGTTGCTAGACGGAACAACGGACATTTGGCGTCACGGCGACGGAGCATTTGTGTCACAGATGCATTATCCCGCAATTAAAAATGATATTCAGCCAGAACACTTAAACTGTTGTCCAGCGTACAGTGTGGTGCAGCATACCATCTTGCATAATAAAACTTGTGGCGCAACTATGATGGTACGAACAAGACTGTACACATAAAGAGTAAATGACTATTTATTGCAATTAACCAGCGAACCCAAAATTTTCTGTACAGTTCAGCCAGGCACAGCAGACGTTTACATATTGAATACAAAGAAGTCGAATTACAAAACAATTCTTATCAGCTTATCACTGGTACACATATATTTTTTATGACGTCTGGTGCAAGTTGATTGAACACTTACGTAGGCAAATCCAAATCGTGATGCTTATTGAGGGCTGTGACCTTCGATTGTTTCGATCTTCAGTAACGCCTGATGCCAAGATCTAACACAAGTCACTGTAACAACGACTTATGAACCGTTGGAATTTCTAGATTGTACAGTACATAACACATAACAATATTGGTAGTAGCGCCTTGCGCAAAATCTTACATCTTCCATTCGTTTCATAACTGCAGTTGGAAATGATATTACATGATTCAAAAGCCTATAACCTGACCAATCCGAGAGATATTACCGTAAATAATCAGTCATATATCATACTACAATTGTGTGATGCTTAAAGCTCGTTGTCCGTATCACAATCCCAATTTAGTGACTTGCATCTATATATTTATAGCGGACAAATATGTGAACAGACTTTCAAATTTCAATAAATCCTGAGTACGTCTGAGGAGCGTAGTAAAGTTTTGATGTCTATTCTGTCACGTATCACAGCGATACGCAAAAAAACTTTTCTACAGATTCCCAAGGCAAAACTGACTATATGTAATATAATGTTACATAGCAGCTTGTATGAGCACCTAATATCAAATACAGGTATCAATTTGTGAGTCTTTCTGGACGAGCAATCAATCTATGTTAACGGAGACTATTATATGAGCGTTATGTGCGTACTCCGAATTTGGAGAGGTTGAAACGCTTAGTGCGTATATTATTAATCATGTATGTCTGTATCAATACTGTCACACCATGCGATGCAAATACACACTATAATATAAAAAAAATCCGTCACTGTGATTATGAAGCATAATTGCCGACTGCTCAACGTGTGATTACAAAACCCTACCCGTAGTGCTCTTACTATTCGCTTTTTCATTGACACATCTTTGAAATTAAAGATGTTCTTTTTCCATTGTTTATTTTTCACAACCGAGGCGATGAAGACTTTAATGAGAGCGACAGGTATCCCAGTGGTGTCACTATGTGTGCATACCACAGCCATTTAGAAATGCACTGCTAGTAACACAAACATCAATATTGATTATCTCTGTGCATCGGGCGGAGCGATCAAAAGATACTCTCTGGATCGTCGTAGTGTGTACAGTAGAGTGCATGTGAGAGAGAAGGGGTTAAATGTATCTGCAGGTTAGTTTTGTCAGTACGGTGTATGTTATGATTCACTAATACCAGATTTCTCTATGGTGCATATGTGCTGAAATATCTTCCCCAACATAATCTGGTAACTAGAGACGAATCTGTATTACAGTAGATCACTAGAGTATATGGAAATCCACATAACATGTACCGTTAGCCATTTCGCAGTAAATAATGGACACTTGTCCGTCCGTTTATCTATTAAAGTAGAGATTTCTGTGATGCCAGGTAATTCACTCGCTGTATTTTCCATCAAATACTCCTAAGATGTATACGTTATATAAACGCATATTCCGCAAGTGGATATTGTTAATTCATGCAAGATCTGGCCAGTGGCAGCTAATATTAGCATTCCTAAAAGTGTTGTTTATCTATACATTAAGCAATGCATTATGATATAGGTTCTATCATTTTGATATATGAGGAAGGAACGCATAGCCCAGCTCAAACTCATGAACAGGCATAATATTAGTAAATAAAGATTATAGTGCTTCTCTCTATGTCGAGCACACGAACAAATCAATTGAGCGTATTGAAGTATTATTCTTCTTACTATGCTAGCGAGCGTACCCGACCAAGTCATGTACGAAATTCGCAGTATATACATGTCACCGAATAATGTAGCACATAAAGCTCTGCGTATGAACACATACTCTACATGTACAAATATTATGCTCTACTTAATATTATTTCCGTGAGAGGCGTATTATTGTGTACGTGCAAACTGAGGTTTTCTTTGCGCCGCCTATATCATTCCCTTTAAACTGCAGCTTTCCTAATCGTAAAACGCCTTCCAAGGATATCAACATTAATGATTGTCACAAATAATATTTTAAGGAAAATATCGAAGGCTCACACCAAACATAGTTATTAGTGCCTATCGACTAAATAGTTGATACCTAGATACATTTTGTGACAGAGATTCGTGTCCAGTAGAGAGTACGAGTCAGTTAAATTACAAGCGCACCAGTTCAACTGTTTTGTCTGTCTGTCTGTCCTGTTTTGTCTGTATGTCTGTCCTGTCAGTCTGCATCTGTAGTCTATGAGTGCGAAAGAGTGAGATATCGTAGTAACTGTATAGCGCTTGTCGTCCGATACGTACGTAAGATTAGAATATAATGATGCGCACGATGTCACACCGTATGTAAGTGATATGTCTCGACAAGTGGAACCAGAGTCGTCGTGCTAGTTTGCGTGTGTGTGTATGTGATCATGTGTATAGTGTGTGTGTGTGTGTGTGTGTGTGTGTGTGTGTGTGTAATAGTATGTATGTATAGATGCATAGATGTGTGTGTGTGAATGTGTGTTTTACTCACCAATGCTTCACTTTAATTGATCAGGCCTCTATTTCCTATTGAGAAAAAAAAACATGAAATATATGGCTGATCATTGGTAGCGCAAATAGGTCTACACAAGTCGTATATAGTCTCTTAACATGATGTTTTTTAAGTTGAAATCATCTGAGATTCCTCATCTGTACTAACAGATCTAAGGTAATTATTGACATTGTGAGTTCTGTATCGTTCAACATGCTTGCGCCAATCTTCCAGCCAGGGGAAGAGTAGTTCTTGCAGCGAGAGTACGCCGAAGGAAGAGACGAAGGATAAGCGAAAACTCCAAGCTGAGTTCGAGGACGTGACAGACCCCGCCCCTCCAAACATAGAAACTCAGGAAGGCCGACGGAGAAAGTGGCCAAAGGACGCAAAACAAGGACAGCGGAGAAGAAGGTAACTTAAAAGCACAAGACAGTTTTGGGCGATTTTTTTTTATTGATGCGAGTGTATGGCCGGGCAAGGTTCATATTCACACCAATCAACAGGATTCTGAATGTGTTCCATTTGTTCAAATTAATTATTAAAAAATCTCGGGGGGGGGGGACCGAAATTTTTGCCTATATCAGTAGTTAGTGTGTGTGTGGTAGTCGCTCGAGAGAGTCGTGACTGAATGTGTTGTTTTCGATATGGTCATGTGCTCTGAATTATACTCATCAGAAAGATCAGATTCTCAACCTTCAGCTGAGTATAATCAGATTACCTAACTACAACTTATTAAAACTCTTCTGTGTGATGTCTAATGATGTGTCTGCTGTGTATAGTATGGTGATGGTTGCGGCGTACGTGACTATTTGCGCGAGATTGCCTCGCACTCGTGACTGTATCGCTCCTCAACTTTGAGATTTTCGTCTCTCCTAGTTAATGTAAATAGATCGCAGAGAGTAGTAGCAATGATACTCTAATGATGGATACCCTCTAGACTCCATCGCTTGGTACTTTTCTGTCGATAAACGAGGTCAGTCAAAGCGCCTATTCAAATAAACAGCCTAGAGAAATAGAGAAAATGCGCGCACCTTAAATACGACTTATAGACCATACATGTATAGCGCTTGTTGATACTACTTTATACATGATGTGCCATTCGCGCATAGTGACTCTAAGAGTGCCAGCTTAGACTGCTCTTGACGATTGGATTCATAGCATTGCATATTACCTATATATAGACATACAATTGAGCGATCAAAACTACGTTTGCAGCCATTCGTGCGTGAACCACACAGGCGCTATGTTAGAGTAGCGATACGATGTCAGCAGTGGTAAATGCAAAAAAATATGTCGCGTTACATAACCGATTAGTAGCAATGATGCAGTGAAATGTACAATATATTTAGAGACGATATGGTGTCTGTTGCGTTAACCTTCACATGTCTCGCATGCAGCGTCCATCAAACTTTATCGTCACAATCATGTACAATCAAGTCGACATGCAGCTGCATCACGTCTCGCAGGGGAGCAAAAGTCCCTCGTGTTGTGTTTTGTGTGTACTGCTTTTAATGGCAAATATACAATGATTAATAACTTCAAGACACATTTCTTGCGCTAAATCCTGACATAGTAAAATCAAAAATTGAACAACCCTTTATTTTATACAAACTATTTTCTATATTGGAAGCTGATTATGTAGTTTGTTTGAAAGATTCCAACAAGTTTTTATGATTTTAAACAGCCAGACGCAATGCTCGTATTATTGTTTAAAAACTAAATATTGCGTTTGAAATTATATTTTAAACAACTTTTTAAACTTTAAAAATACCCGATCAGTTTCCATATAGTTAGCGGGTTGTATTTAATATTGATACCGGGAATTGATAATAACTTTTTTCCCTACAGCTTTATGTACTTTGTAGTTTTCTACCCCCGCCACCCTCAAAAAGAATGAATAAACGTCTTGTTTTTTTATGAATTTGATATGATAATAGTCGATACCTTGGACTCATGACTGTAATTAAAAATGGAATATCTTTTGTTTGTCATGAATATTATTTGAGACTGATCAACGTTTGATTTGTAATTGTTTGGTCCGTTGTGTTTACATCCCCATAGTTTTGAATAAATATGGTGAAACATAAACGGCAATTTGCAATTGATAAGGACTGGCGTTTAATTATTTCGAATTGCTATACTGACGACAACCGTTGCGAGAAAACTGCTTAATTTGTTCGTGAGAGATTAAGAGTTCTTATTTAATGATAATCGATTAAATAAATGAGAGCTTTAGAACGGCACGTGAACGTGGAAGATGGTGACGAGTTAGTCCAACCAAGAAAGATATTTTGGGTGGGCATAAACATAATGATTTGCCCCCCGCGCCCAAAAAAAAAATAAATAAATAATAATAATAATAATAATTAATAATTTTGACACTTGAAAAAAAACATAATGTGAAATGCAAATGACATTTTTCACTTTGCCCCGCCCCCCCCATTGCCGAAAACATGGGATCGACGCCCCGGCCGCTGTAAAAGGGAATCTATATATGTCCTTGAGTCACCCAGAATCTTAATGAAGCACGAGAGGAAAAGGAGTCATCAAAAATATTCATAAAATGGCAAAAATATGAAAAGTAAGGGAAAATAAAAGAGAGGTGTTCATTAAAAATCAAAACTAGAGACCAAGGTGTTGCGATTTATCGTATTTCTTTAGGCTTTTACCACCGAGGGAATTGCACCTCTGAATCTGTTAAAACTTGTAAAGGGATTGAACACTTTCTTTACAGATTTTTTTTGCTATCATTTGTGTAAGGGGTATTTCGCAGAGGATTATGCGGTTTATGTGTCAAATTGAAACACTGAACGATCTTCGAACACATATGGTGTCAATAAGCTAAACAAATATATTTTCTAACACAGCTTTTGGCTCTTAGCTTTCTAAACACTAATGTTTAATTGCTAAAGATGATTTTAAAAGCATAGGCTAACAATGACCAACAGTTTTAAAAAAATGTAAGCTAACATGATCGCTCAATGTTTGATAAGGTCTAAACAAAAAGGCCCTGAAAAATATGTATTTCAAATATGATGATTTACTGCTAAAAAGGTGAAAACTATAAAGCACTCCAAATTGACCGGTATTCACACTGCCCATTTCTCCCCATAGATTTACTGTGAGCGATCTAGGGCATTTTATCATCCAACCGGGGTGCAAATCGTTTATCATGGCATATCTTGTCAAGTGTAATTCATGACTTTTTCAACTTTTGTATTCTAGGGTGTTATGTAGGGGGGGGGGGGGGGGGGGGGGGGGGGGTGTCCATTTGGAACACTACAATAGCTCAGATACTCAAAGTTTTGATAATTTTTTTTTAATTGAAAGCTCCACAAATGTTAGCATGTTACAACGCGATTGTTTGCCTTTAAGATAAGTAAATAGCGCCTAATAACCATTGGAAAACTTGTGGATGAATGCGAAAGGACGGCCATTGAAAAACAGACATACATGTAGGCGTGCAGTTGAAAAAAAGAAGCGCTACCGTCCCACCGGGTTTGAACGAAGCAGAATAATATAAATGAACGGATATCAGAACAATAATCATGTCATCATCCATCAAAAAAAATTGGGCACGTCGTAAAGAAATGGAGGAAAAATCGCACAGTATTTGCAGAATATATAATTATGCTTGCAATATTGACACCGATGTTGGTGATCCAAAATCACTCCATCTTTGTTCATAATATAAGATCGATGCCTCCGATCATTTCCGCGGCCTAAACCTAAGCCCATATTCTGTCGAAATGTCGAGTTTATTTTTGCATTGATAATTGGGTATTGGCATATCCATTTTTAGAGCTTCAACCGCACATCATAGCCTGAATAATTTAAAGGTGTTCTTTTAAATGTGTTGTATAAAAGAGATATCCGTAGAACTAAGGCTACAAATCCGAGTGATTATTTGTAGTATATGAAAGAACTAAGTGTCAATGTTGTATGCCGTGTGTCTTGAATCAGCGGCTTTAGGCTTTGGTTTATCTAAAAAGCAAAGACATATTTTGAACTCAAGTGTTGGACTTACTCGCCGCTTTTGCTTTCCTATCATAATGAATTATAGAAAGACTCTCTTTACACGTATCCGTCTAGTACTATTCTTTAAAATTTTTAATTTCGCTATTCATTATCACGAATTAATGCCGCAACAAAATATGAAATATTGCATATCATTTTTACATTCATAATGTTCATTTCCTCTTCATAGTTCATGATTAAACTAAAGATTGAATATGCATATCGTTTTACGTGAGTGAGTGCAATTATTGCTGATTTTATCAACGGGTAAAACACGCAGGAAGATCCTATTTTCTACTTAGTGCTGTCGTGTTTCTTTTCATTTCCCCCTTCCTACTTGGAACGGGAGAAAGACCAATAATTCAGCGTTCAGAGAGCGGCCAAATCAGGAAAGCTGCTCGTTAGTGATACGCAGCGCCATTATTATTTCCCTACGCGCCGAATTTACCTTGAATTTTACCATATACTTTACCCGGCGTGATATGAATTAATATTGATGTGCACTTGACTTAAAAATTCACAGACATGTAATTGCAATAATTCTGGGCAAATGTTCTTTGGGACGTCGCGTCTATAATCGCTTTTTTTTTACGTCGGATGGGCGTTTATGAAGTGGCGAATAATATTATGAAGGGGTCTCGCTTATATCTGTATGCACACAAGGCTCTATGGGTACCGTATACACTATACACCACAGTAGTCAGCGATAGGCGACGAGGGAAGAAATATAATCTCTGACATTTCAGAGTGATCCCTAAAAAGAGAAATCACAGTCACGTGAATGTAGTTGCCGTAATTTATAATAGTGATCTCAATAAAGAAGCAAACTTTCACTGTTGTCATATACGATGTCTTGGTTATCTTTTATCTGTGTTCAAATACTAGTGAAAAACAACTTGTATATATTGTTGTGTGGTTTTTAGATCGATCAATTCTTTAATACCTAAAACGGAAAGAAATCGCAGAATAGAATAGAAACAATGAACGCGGAATTATTGTGGAAAACTCCTTTCTTATAGTCGGACAATAAAATCCTGGAAAAACAGAGCGCCAGAAGACTTTTGCATGTATTATTGTGAGAAGTTCTACCTTGCCTTTAGCGTATTGCATTGAACTTGTTAAAACTTAAAAAAAAAAAAAACCTGAAATCATAAAAAAAAATGGAACTATTTGTTTCGCTTTGGAACACCACACAAAATATGCATTTGTTCATAAACAGAGAACTTATATAGTAATAAAAAGCTAGACATGGAAACTGACTTATTTAAAACACACGAAAACCCAGTCTTTGTAGCGTACTGCTTATGAAAAAGTAAAAGTTCATGCATGGGAAATAAACAAAGTATTTATTTATTGTCCGTGCCATGTAAAAGTGATAAAAATTAATCGGAGCATTATACAGAATCTTAATATATCAATGTGTACTTTAATTAACCTTGTGGTCAGGAAATCATACTTTGACGACGAACATCTGATTCGCCTAATATTCCAACCTAAGTGCGAGATTTTTTTGCTTATAATACACACTTAATTATGTAGTTTCAATTCTTGAGGTGTCTACTTTTGAATAAACACAATATGGCCAAGTCATACTGCCGGAGGGAATACAATATCAATCCGCCTGGAATTGAAACAAAGCACAAATAAGGATATCTCAGTCGATAGTAGACGAAGCCTTGTATGTAAACTATGGAAGGTAATTGACGTGTCCAGAATCCGCTAACATCAACTTGCCAATCTACAGAATTGCATGTCACGTGTTATCAACAAAAATTGTCATCGAATCTGTGGATAAAACAAACCTCCCAGCCGGAAAAAACTCCCGAGAAATGCAATGCTCGCCGAAATCTGATTTCAGCAGCTGATGTATACGTTGTGGCAGTTTTAACTTTAACGGACGCGTGGACTTTGCACGGAAATAAAGCGAAATTGATCCGAAGTGTTTGCGCATAAGACGCAATCACTCTCGTTGTGTTTTACAGGTTGGAAAATTAATTCCATTGCCAAGCGAAATCAGAGTCATATATTAAGCTCGTCTGTAAGTCAGCAGAAATTTAGGTAGCGAGAACTTGATAGCTTTGCCCGAACAGACTATGTGTAGCACTCGAGTGAAAGATTAAACTTTCACAGATTGGAGTCCCAGTAAATTGTTTCCGTTGTCAATATGTATTTACATTTTGCTAAGTTATAGTATAATCTTCCTTCCATGAACTATTAAGATTTTTTGTTGCGATGTGTATACCTTTACAGTGAGCGAGTTTAATGTGAGCTGATTTTGTGATGTAAATCACCGTAAGACAAGTTAACTGGACTGTAATTTATGTATTTTGTGTGCAATCTGAAATCGGATAAATCTCAAACATTGACCATCTGGTTGGGTAGAAAAATGGTCATACATACTATTGAATTTTGCACGTGCTGGGAATGGGTGCCATAGTCAAGCGTATTGT
>JZLH01S0156392.1:0-10380 GCA_001188425.1 Eucidaris tribuloides
TCTCTTGCATTTTACTAAGGTTATTTTGTATGGGAAAACGTACCTTCGCAAAAGAAAAGTGATTTTTGTAGGGGAAAACATAGCTGCATAGGGCAAAATTGAATTATTGGGCGTAGGGGAACAGTTGTGTCCGTAGGGGAAAATACGCATGGGGCGTAGGGGGAAATTAAAACCTTGAGTCGCAGCCCGGCCTAGAACGAATTCGGTTTGGGGGCTTTTAACTTATCTTTTGTTTTTCTGAAAAAAAATTCATAAAGAATCCAGGAAAGTCCATTTACTACCACTGCCTTGAATGGGCCATTTTCTGACTCTCTTTACCACACTAGTAAGCCAAAATAGGCCCTTTTCTGATCACTGTAATGAGATATTTAGTAACCAGATCACTATTTCTGTGGATTTTTTTAATGTAACTGGAAATATAGGCCTATAGGCCTACTTCTTCTGCCAGACTAGTGGGTGGTGTGCACTTGCACGTGAAAGTAAGATTGTCTATGCTTTCAGTTTCAGGCAGATATGCTGCACACGACCTAAAATTATGTACAGCTGCATCATGGCCGTGGCACGCGAATGCCTGGTAGCCTATATAAATATTGGCCAAATGCTGTGAATGTGACAGTAGGACGAGTAGGTAGCGTCGCCATCGCGGTAGAAGACACACAAACAACGAATTTACGACCGTCGTGATACCAAATTTTGCATTATGCCTGATTCCAAGTGTCTGTGCTGTAAGGGTAAGTGAATTTACAACGTCAATAGACCTAACGTTATACACGTCCTAAAACCAGGCCTGCTACGGTTTTCCGATTCTCAAAAAGCCAAATTATATGCCAAATTCAGTGAAAAGGCCAAATTCGGATTTGATGCATGTTATGGGCAGCATACATGTAGCCTAGATTTAGTTAGAAATAACGTTGTACATATAACTCCTTTGAAACCTCAGTGCTGCAGCCGGGCGCCGAAAATTTGAGTGCCGCGGTTTTACGCGCACGTCGCGCAGCCGGAGTTTGCACGTGAAGTAGGCCTACATGCGCATCGCTGCATGCATTTGGATCCAGTGGCACAATCATATTTGACTGAAAATCCCCGGAAAGTAGGGTTTTATAAGTTATGTGTCAGTGAAAAGGGCCAAAAGAAAGCCGTTAGGCTTGCACTTTGAATTCAATGCCAAACGATGTCAAAGCTAAATTTGGTGTTTTTTGGCCTTTAAAAAAGGCCAAACTGGCAACCCTGGCTAAAACCCGCATGCAGTGACCCCGCCCCTAGACCGACGGTGTCTGTCGTTTTCTTCGGGGATTTCTCATTAGTACTGACATTTTCCTATGGTCCCCTCATACTAACGACAGACGTTGACTTCACTTA
This sequence comes from Eucidaris tribuloides, assembly GCA_001188425.1. Taxonomy (NCBI): domain Eukaryota; kingdom Metazoa; phylum Echinodermata; class Echinoidea; order Cidaroida; family Cidaridae; genus Eucidaris; species Eucidaris tribuloides. The sequence continues at coordinate 1,360 of JZLH01S0156392.1, forward strand.
CCAGAATGGTAAATCCTCGCACTGCGAAAGTCACGCGAACCACCCAATGATGCCGTTATTTGCCCACCGAGGTATAAACACCTCATCAATTTAGTTTAATATCACCCCAGTATCACAGACTTAGGCCTATTGATTTCACTGTTTGAAGTTATTTCTTTCCATAAGTGCTTCTTTTGTTTGGGGGGGGGGGTTAATACAAAAAAATGGATTCGAAGTGTTCGTTGACTGACTGCAAACTGAGTGCAGTGCGCATGTGCGTTAGATCGCTTTCGGCTCACGTACCGCTATCGAGTATCGGTCCTGTCCAGATAACTTTGAATTATAGCTACGGAACGAGCTCCGTCCGACGTGACCGAAAGCGCGACCGATAGCGATATCAGCCGAAAGCGATCTCTCGCGCTTGCGCACTGCATTCAATTTGCAGTCAGTCAAACACTTTGAATCCCATTTTTTTTTTTGGTGAAAAAGCCCCAAACAAGCCCACGCTATATGGAAAGATAACTTCAATTTTTGAAATCAGTGAGGCAAGTTCGTGATATTAAACTAAATTGAGGTGTTATGACCTCGTTGGGCACGGCAGTTTTGGGGCTGTCAAAACCAGGAATACCTGGAAAAATGGCATGCCAATGGTGGCATTATCCTAAATTGTCAGGCAGGGGTTCCGAGTTTTGTTTCTTGGATTTTGTGTGTGTGCATGTTTTCAGTTCCTGACACCCACCCACTCCCCTTTTCTTTTGGGCGAGTCACGAGAGTTTTGCCAAATGTATGTACTTGTACTTTGCTTCTACAGTGCGTCCCACAAAAAACAGAACCCTGAAACAAAGGCTTATTGTGCAGAGGCAATGAGGCATATAATTGCAGAAATAAGTTCAAAATAAACGTTGACTGATAATCTTTCAAATGATACATTAAGCAAACTTATTCATGCATGTATCTTTGAGTACCATGACTTTAAAAATCTAAAGTGAAAATACATTTGTTACGCTTGATGGCTTTGACACTGTGCACTCCATGAAGAGAAAGAGATGGAAAGCTGGTGTGCACAGTGTCAAAACCAAAAAGCGTAACAAATGGTTTTTTAATTTAAATTTTTAAAGTCATGGTACTCAAAAGAAGCATGAGAGGGTAGGTTTGCTTAATGTATCATTTGAAAGAGCATAAATCAAAGTTCATTGTGAACTTATTTCTACAATCATACACCCCATTGCTTCCGCACAATAAGCCTTTGTTTTAGGGCTCTGTTTTTTCTGGGACGCACTGTATAAAATGTGCCATACTCAGCACCTCATATTGCCACAGAATTGTGAAATTTATTTATGAATTACGGAAATTTATGCAATTTATTCAAAGTTAATGAAAGATGCTAACTTCAACATTCATGCCATTCCACACATCTAGACTAAAGCCTCCATTTTTCCGCGATACGAAAAACGGAGAAAAATCGCGGAAATAGAAGTGTAACGCGGAAAATGGGAAATCATGAAATGCTGAAGTAATAACTTTAAAATTGGTAGTAAATTACAAAATAAACATTAAAATGTCTAAATTCATTCTTTAACTAAATACCATTATCAAGCAATGAGTAACTTTAATGACCCTAGCAAACCCCTCTGCAGGCCCCTCTGCCGGCCATCTTTCTCACTACCATGACTACGCGGCTGCTCCATTTCACTGAGGCTGACCGGGCTACAATCATTAAGAATTAGTGTTACATGTAGCACGTCAAATAGCTGAAATTTGAGTTGTAATTATGTAAGTATTAGGTAATATATGGTGTTTATTAAGATGATTTTGAGTAACGCGGAAAATCGCGAAAAACAGAATTTTGATTTTGTAAAACGGAAAAATGGAGGCCTTAATCTATACACTTTCGTCGAGGACATGTACGCACCACATAATTTACCGATTCACTTGTTCATTGTGAATCAGTAAGTTAGTAGCAAAATAGAAATATACCCGAAAGTCCTGACAGAACAAAGAATCTCGTGCTGTTGATTACTAACAGAGAGTAGATCTAGTGATATCCACTGTTGCATTATGGACATTGATATAAATGCATAATAGACCGTGTATTACTATAGCAAACAAAGTACAGCTACAGGGGTTCAAATCGGCGATCAAAGCAAAGCAAAGAGCTAACTTCATTCTGAATTTTTGTAACATGCAAAGTATACTTTCAAAATAATTGTAACAACAGAGGAATGAGAGAAGGTGAGACAACTTTATTGAGGTAACTGATATTCTCTTTTGTTTTTTTTAGGAGGACGAGACTGTGGCTGCAAGGGCAAGGCCTGCTGTGACACGGGAGAATGTTGCAAAGAGGGAAAGTGCACCTGCGGCACCTGCGCAAGTGAGCAATCAAAGAGAATTTTATTATTTTACAGTTGGGCAATTCCGCGAAAAATGTTGCCTTCTTTCAAAATCATGAAATCTGTAATAATTCACAAAATATATGTGCTGCAATGATAAATTTAGTATCACATAATGAACTTGGAACTCTTAAATTTGAGTGGTATTTGAAAACATTTGAAGTACATTTTTCTTCCCCCAATTTTTTTTTTGCAAATTTTTCTGATTTATTTATTTCAATTTTATTTCAACAGGGTTGCCCTTTCAGTTATAAAAACTGTTCTCTCAAGGGGCCCTGATTCTTTTTGAAAAACACTTCACATTCATTAGTACTTCAGAATTAATTCATAGTAGTTTATAGTTTAGAAAACACCCCCCAAAAAGACTAATATTAGCTTTACATTAGTTATGCTTTTAAATGTATGTATACAGACCTTAAAACGTGGTTCCAAGTTGTAATGTCCGTAACGTTAATGTAATGTCTGAAACTCAACATTTATGGTCCAATACATGTGTGACCTTTGGATAAATATTGCTCATTTTAATTCTTAATGTAAATATACACCAATCTTCATCTAAAATTTTGCCTGCAGCAAGAGTAACCAGTTTTCAAAACCTCTGGGTATTTTCATTTGCGATGAAAACACGAGGATTTCTGCGGGAAAATCCACCAAACCACCGGGAAAAATGAAAGGAAAGAACGGGCTTATGCCTGCACATTGTTTTAAATGTTTGAAATTTTTGGATGACATTTCCTTTGGTTCAAACCCCCCCCCCCCCCCCCGGCCTGAGCGACTTTTCGGCGGCTGGGCTGACCGGGGAAAATTATGGACCTAGGATTTGGCTGCTGATGAACACCTTAGGACTTGGTTACCAGGAAATTTTTGGCTCTGCTCCCCCTGATAACAGGCACCTGTTACGCCCCTGGCAACCATTGATTGATTTGATTGATTGATTGATTTTATTTCCATGCAACAATAATTCATTGAAGTACAATAATATATGAAAATTACACTAAATTCATTGAAACATTGCATGGGAGGGGTTGGTCATAAGCACAATAAGGCTTGAACAAGACGCCCCTCAAGGAATAATAATGAATAAAAGCCCTGGCTGTGAGACGAATTACATGTAAGAAAAGATGTATTGTATATACACAAAGCAGGGCTAAAGAAATTCCAACATGTCATGAATATATTAATACTGGTGCATGATAACTTGTCAGTGACAAGCTATAGTAACGTGTCAGTCGTGGATCGAAGTCAATAGGAATACCATTAGGTGTTCATATGCAAATTACATTCTCAAAGAATGCCAACAACATTAAAAAGGTTTTGCGTTGAAACCCACGAGACCATATTTTGCTTAAAAGTGCTAACCTATAATAGATATCTGCTCAAAATAGACTGTTTAAATGCAAATTTAAACTTAATCAAAGTTGAGGCATTTCGTATTGTTGGGGGTATGGCGTTCCAGGTGTCTGGACCAGCATGTCTTATCGATTTATGGGCTAGAGCAGTTACCGGATTTAACAAATGAAAATTTGTAGAAGATTAACTATGTTGTGATTGTGAACAAATGACTGGTGTATGAACTTCTGCTAACAAATAAAAAAAAACACTCAATACAACTTGTAATAGGCCTAAATGCACTTATTTTCTCTTGTCCATCTCAACCTCCACCCCACGCAACTCCATCCCACATGCCCACCCCACCCACAAATCCAGATCCGTCATGCGGCTGTGGAGTAAACTGCAAGACGTGTGGAGATAACTGTACCTGCACCCAGGGCAGCTGCAAGTGTTAAGTCATCAAACTATCAAACTTGAAATTTGGAACAAGTAAGTGGATATATTTAAGCCATTGTAGACGATTTGATTTCCCCATAATACAAATCTTTTGTAGACCTCACCCTGAAAAATCTCATACTTAGTTCCCAACAGGTTAAAAACTGGATATTTGTAATTGCCTTCACAACATAGGCCTAAAAAAATCTGTTGCTCCCAAGCGACCGACCGTAAAATACAAAAAAAAAACAGGGTGGCATTTTTTTTAATGCACACCCAAAATGTACAAAATCACAATTTTCAGGAGAAAATGGCAGATTTGAGTAAAGAATTTATCAAAGTTCCTATTCAATGCTTTAAAACAGCACTTTTTATGCGTTTTGCCCATTTGAAAGACCCATAAAAAAGGTCGGGGAAACTCAACTCTCCCACAGTTTCGTCCTACATATACTTGCACAGTATAGTATGTACATGTGTGTTGGTTACCTGCGGGTTTTGCTGTCAAAGAAAAATTAAAAATTAAAAAATCGATCGACTAACCCAATTTTCAAAATTTCCTACTTCAGGGCAACAACCTTTTTAAAGGTCTAATATGAACACTAAACTAAATGCATTTTGAGTCACTGTTTAAAAAAACAAAATCACAGTTGGATTGCGTGAGGTGAGTGGGAATCAAAATCATGATCTCCAGGTAACTAGATTTACAGCCCTGTCTATGTCATACAGGAAATTTACTAAATATTAAATACACTGTGTCCCAGAAATTACAGAACCCTAAAACAAAGGCTTATTGTGTGGAAGCAATGGGTTTTATAATTGAACAAGTTCAAAATAAACTTTGACTTATGCTCTTTCAAATGATACATTAAGCAAATTTATTCATTCATGCATAAATGAATACAATGACTTTAAAAAATTAATGTGAAAAACCATTTGCTACACTTTATGGTTTTGACACTGTGTAAACCTTGAAAAAAGGAGAGAAACTTTGACTTCTGCTCTTTCAAATGATTAAGCAAACTTATTTATTTATGTATCTCTCGTGACTTCAAACATTTAATGTCAAAAACGATTTGCTACACTTAAAGGCTTTGACACTGTGCACACCACCTGTCCATCTCCTTTTCCATGGTTTGCACAGTGTCAAAGCCATTAAGTGTAGCAAATGGTTTTTGACATTATTTAAAGTCATAGTACTCGGAGATGAATGAATACGTTTGCTTAATGTACCATTTGAAACAGCATAAGTCAAATTTTATTCTGAACTTATTTAATCTTACGCCCCTTTGTTTCCGCACAATAATCCTTTGTTTTAGGATTCTGCTTTTTCTGGGACGCACTGTATAGGACCCTCTGTCGGACCCTTAACGTTTACGGAAAATCAGACTATTGGGTCCTTGGTCTATAGGACCGGATTTAAGGGTTCCCCCGTTTGCAGAGAGAATGTCGGGTCTTGCATAAATTTTGCTGTACTCTTTGCGGTACAATCATGAAGGCAGCCACCTCCTAAATAAGTGTGTCCCAGAAAAAAGGAAACAGAGATTGGTGAAGATATTTTTATATATCAATAATAAATATGACAAAAAAATCGTACATATAATGGAAAGCGTAGTTTCTCTTTAATTTGATACAAGTCACAGAGATTTCCATTCACGCATGACTGAGCAAAGACAATCAGAAGGGACACAGGTATAAAATTATTTGCACGAGCAAATTTAAAATTCAAACGGTCTTGCTTGAATGTATTCAGAATATTTTCGATATTGAAGGACATCCTTAAAAAGCCTGTTTCATCTTTCATATGATATCACATGTGTGAAAAATGGACCATGCATGAGTGAGAAAAGACAATTTGAAAAGATGTTTCAGAAATGTTCCAAAATGCATTCATTTACCTGGCAGTCTGGAGCAGGCAGCCAACAACCAAGAAATTACCTCGCCAACAAGATTCGGAGCCTATTGTGCCCCAAGCAAGATATTGTGTGAAGTCAGCTGTGCATGAACCTTTTGTTCAGCTTGCCTCCAAATGCTCAAAATGTATTCATTCTAAAAATCACGCTAAAACAGGCATATTTTAATTTTGCTTGTTCTCCGGCATACGTTATTCATTTTTGACGCACAAGGTGTCAAATGAAAGAGGAAATAATTAATATTTGTCATGTTTTTGTTTCTTGAAAATAACATTTACTAACCCTGAAAATGCACTGAAATGTGGAATTTGTGCGTGCAAGTGAAATTTTGGTAGCATCAATATCCATTGTTATCCATTCAATCATGCGTGAGCAATGAATAATTCGTTGTATATCATATGAAAGAAGAGAAACACAGCTTTACATACCTAATTCATCTAAGAAATTGTTCATTATGATATAATACTTTTACCATGAAATCCGGTTTCCTTTTTTCTGTTACACACTGTATAGTAAGATCAACTGGTTGATCTGTTTATTGTTTAATAGAAAAAGAATGTGCCAACTAGACTCGAACCTGTGACCTGCTGCTTTCCAGTCAGAGGCACTATACCACTAAGCCTACATTGGGTGACAGCAATGTCACAATACGCCATTTTCGTAACATTTTACCTTTTAAACAAAGGTTGTTCTTGACAACCTGAAAGCTTGTCCGAGACCTGTCCGACATAGCAACAAGTAATCCATGTATATGCAAACTGGATTCCAGCAATTGAAGTACGTCTAAAAAGAGCAGGTTAATGGAATAGTTCATTTCTAGATTGCCAGGAATGAAACCTCAATATAATTACGAAAACGACCCATTAAGTGGATTATCTGAGAATCTAAGAATCAAACTCTACTTCTCAGCTCATATGTATAATCCTGCCAGTATAGTGAAAAATATTTAATGAAAGGTTTGCAAAGAAAATTTATAGTTAGCGATCATTTTTGCTATGCTTTGAGGTAGCTCCCTGACCAAATGCTTGATCCGTTTTTCTTGTCTTTCTATTAGTCCTTATACTTTGATTATTTTTAATCTTCTGTTTTCATCCTAGATATTTCAGTTAGACAAGCATCAAACAGCACACCGTGGAATTTTGTTGAATGTGGCTAACACCAGATGTGAATGCGAGGAAGTCAGCAGCTCTTCATTATTGGACCATTGCCTTAGTAACGCTGCTCATTCACTGATGGCTTGCAATGATGCAAATTTTCATCGCTAGCTAGCACAATTTTTTTGTTAATTTTCTTTCTACTGCCATCATTGCATTACTATTATGTTGCAATCGACAGATTGTTACCATGTAACTAGTAATTTAGAAACAAGACTTACTGAAATCTGATCCTTGTCTATTTTTTTTTCGGTCATTGTAATCTTGTATTGCTATCTTGTATCTCAACCACATAATGTAATTACAACTGCCAAGAATGAGCAATGTTTATTTCACAGTAGATTTAAAGAAAGTGTGTATTATGTTGTAGAATCTAGTCAATGTGATATAAGACCAAAAAGTTGTTTGGTTTTTACTGTACATTTATGTTTAGTAAAGAGAGGATGAAGAATTATTTTGACACAACTCAACTCAGCATTCCATATTTGTCATACTACATTTCTTTGTCTATTGCATGTTTTGATAATTCCAATATCACTTGCTCATTTGTTTAAATGTAATTTAGATAAAAACTTATAATTGACTTTAAATGTTTTGTTGACTTCTAGATTTGTTGTGTTTACCAGTTGCAAAATGTCTCTTACCACTTCCATTACCAAATACGTAATGTAGATTATATTGATGGATGTATACAATATCATGGTTTCAGGGGTCATAACCACCAGGGGTGTGAACCTGGGGGTGGGGGCCTTGGGGCAGCCCCCATGTAAGTATTGGGAGACAAACATTGATTTCCCCCTCCCTCCCCCCCCCCCAAAAAACGGGGGGGAATAACTTGTAAAATTCTTTTAGGTAATGTAAGAAGAAACCTAAAAAGCATTGCAAGGCACTACAAAACCATTAAATAACGTATTCCCTACCCATTGGTATTAGTTTTGTTCCCAAAAATGTAAAGTTTGCATAGAGATCTACTGGGCCACCATGTATATGTTAACGTGTACAAAACTGCAACCCTTGTGCCAAAAGTTGTGTGCACTTTTGAATAATGCCTGTAGTGTTAATTATGACAGTTTTGTTGTAGAACCTTAATGTGTAATGTGCACTTCGAGGTGATAGCACTGTATTTGTACGCGATAAAATCACTGCCCATTATTTTGGATGCGTGTAAGCTAGTTGGTATCCATATTTCTTTCTTGCAAAATGCATGTAAAGTTTTAATTGATGAATGTTTCAAAGTAAAGAAATAAAGCATAATAGAATACAGTAGATGGCATTGTGTGATGCGTGTTTTATTAGGACATGTTTAGGTGTTTAATTGTTGAAGTATGTGAAATAGTGATGATGCATCATTGTACAGAAAAGTGTGTACCAAAAACATAGTGGAATACAAACATATGTAATGTATGATGTATCTACACTAAAGCTTCACATATAAATGTAGGCCTACATTTTGATAACATGAACTTTATTATTCATTTTTATTTTCTGGAAGATGTCATACAATGTTTGAAAAATATGTACAAAAATATTCAAAGACAAGGCATGGTTATTCGAAGACCATTGACAAGTGTACTGAGAATATTACGGACACAAAACATGTATTCTTAATACACACACACACAAAATCATACTGCAGATGCAACTCTTAGGGAGAAGCTTTTTACTGGATTCAAATATGGTTATGTGTGTGTGTGTGTGTGTGTGTGTGTGTGTGTGTGTGTGTGTGTGTGTGTGTGTGTGTGTGTGTGTGTGTGTGTGTGTGTGTGTGTGTGTGTGTGTGTGTGTGTGTGTGTGTGTGTGTGTGTGTGTGTGTGTGTGTGT
>JZLH01S0156393.1:2911-18693 GCA_001188425.1 Eucidaris tribuloides
GAGTTAACTTAGCTCGATATCGTTCGTCGCGAGCAAATTTGTGCGAGTTTTTTTTGCCGCTGCGATGTGGTGGGCGTGGCTTAATATGTCAGTAGGCTCGTCCATGATGATTGAAAAATTACAGCCGTCTGACAAGTTGTCAGTTGGCTTTGTGAAACGGTTTTTCTGTCGCGTCTGACAAGTTGTCAGCTGATGACGTAGATGTCAGATCTGACAAGTTGTCAGACGACAAATTTTGATGAAATACCCCCCAGGGTCAATCTACAAATTACATAGATCCTGCATTACATTTACAAGCAATGAATAAAACAATGGATTGTCTTAAAATGATAATGTAAAGAGTAAATTCATCATCACAGCAAGAGTTGCCAACATCTGCTGACCAAAAACATACTGATCCCTAGTAAAAATGTTTTGAAGGCAAAGAGCATATTTTGATACCAAAATGGGTAAATTGCACATATTAAGCATGCCAATCAAATTTAAGAAAAACATATTTTACATGAAAAAATCATATTGTTACCTTTGATGATGAAAAGACATATTTAATGTCATTGAAACATATTAGTTGGAAAATCTGCACAGCAGTAAGTTTAAACCACATTTTACAAAGATTGACATTATCATTTTCTCACAAAGCAATTCCAACAGAAGCTAGATGTATAAACAAAAAAAACATAAATGCATACACATACATGTACTTACATACACACATACTTTCAAATGTATTACAAATAGTACCCTTAACATACATGTAAGGTATTTTCCACTACATACATGTACATTTCCTGCAATTTTAAAGGTAAATGACATGATTTGGGGTAGTCCTCAACTTGAGCTGAAACTAGTCTAGAATCAACTATGCAAGGATTCTCCTGTAAAAATCTTGTAGCCAAACGTTAACTCATTCTAAAATAACTAATGTCAATATCTCTTGCGGCAGGTAAACCTACTGTGTGGCTCTCTACGGGTCCTATTTTTAGAATTAAAATCATATGTTCAGGCTTGATTTTCCGTAAGTAAATAAAGTAGAGACAAATCCTTCCAGCTGGGAGATCCACTCCAGCTGGTGTATAGTTGGTATATATTTCAACTCATTTGGTTCGTGAGGCATTTTCAGGTGTTCCCAATCATGTCACTAACCTTTAACAGAATTGTCAAATCTTATAATCAATACTACAGAGATGCACTAGTGTTAACCAGCAGACACAGTATCATCAGTAGTATTTTGTTTGTTTGTTTATTTCTTTTACAATCACAACATACATTTTTACCATATTGCAGGAAAACAAATTTGGTCTGTTCAGAACAGACAGATGTAGTTTACAGTACAGTGTAACCTCGATATAAAGAGGTCGGATACAACAAAATCCTGTTATTACAAGTTGATTTTTCAGGTCCCAACTCTTTATATTTCTTTGTTTTTTACCCTGATATAGTGAGAAACCTGATATAACGAGGTAATTGTCATGTTTTTAGGTTCTCGTTATAACGAGGTTTCACTGTATAAGTTTGGGACAGCTAAACATTACAGAGTTGTGACAGTTAGCAAAGACATCTGAATCAATTTTGTTGCATGTCGTTGTTGAGTGTGTTTAAATGGAAGTGACATAATTGGGAGAAATGAAAATGAAGCTAGAATACTGGTTGAAAGATATACCAGTCTGTACAGCACTTGGAGTGTGCATCTCCTGGCTGGAAGGACTTGCCATGACATTGTTTACTCAAGGAGAATCAAGCATGAACATACCAGGTCTTTATTTCTCTCAAGTGGGCCCCCAAGAGATATTAATCCCTTAGAAAGCTAAAACAAATTTGTCTGTCACAAGGCATACTGACAGAATTACTTTTGAAATGCATCAACTTTTAACTAAAAAAATTCATAGCAGAATCCTTGTGTAGTCTACTTGATTCTAGAAGAGTTTTACCCCAAGTTGAAGACTACCCCCAATCATGTCATCTGCACCTTGTTGCAAGGGAAGTCCAAACACAAATCTTAACTTTGTATATCGGTCTTTTTACTCTGCTTGACCAATATCCACCATAGTTTGTGATTTTACCCTTCAAATAAAGCTTGAGATTCCATTTGTAAAACTCTAAATTTTGTGTACAGGCGACTCCCATTATAACGCAGTCCTTGGGACTGGCAGTTTTCTATTGTCATAACCAAACAGTGAAACTATATAAGAAATATAGATAATAATTTTGGGACATGAATTTCTACTTTGTTCTAACAGGAATTTTAATATAATCGTGTTCGTTATAACAGGAGAGCACTGTACAAGATTATGCTAATAGAATGAAATGGAATTTCAAGCTTTATTTCAAGGGTAAAATCTTGAACTATGGTGGATATTGCTCAAACAGAGTATACAGACCAATACATAAATTTAAGATTTGTGGGTTAACTTCCTTGTTCACTAATACTGTACATGTGAACATCATTGCATGCCCTGTAGAAGGGCCCTAGCATATGTTCCTGGCAGAAATCCTTAACACTAAATTGCCTCTAACTTGAAAACCATTTGCATTTTTCACATCAAATCAAAATGATGTGATATTTTTAGATCCTTCTATCACTCTGTTAAAGGTATTGGCTAAAATTTACCACAGTTAAAAAAATCTGAGCTACATGATTCCCCATGCTACCATTGTCTTTGATAAGGTCTAAAAATGACGCCCTGAAAAAAATTGTATTTCAAAATGATTATTTAGTGCCTTAAAAAAGTGAAAATCGTAAGTTGATCGGATTCACCTGCCCATTTTCTCCCATAGACTTACTGTGTGTACACGTACGCTATTTAAACTTGCCCCGAGTTTTAATTGTTTATTCATGCATACATGTAACTTGCCATTGGCAGTGTAACTTTCCAAACTGTTTTATTCTAGGGTGTTTATTTGTCCATATGAACACTACTATGTAGTTCAGATATCAAAATTTGACAATTTTTTTAATTGAAGCTCCACAATGTTAGCCTATCAGTGATCACTTTAAAGTGCAAATATTGAATAAGTCAATATTTCTCAAATTACAGAAAATTTACTGTTAAGGCCCTTCTGCCAGGAACATATGGTAAGACCCTTCTGCAGGGCACCCAACGACATAATAATACACTAATACAGTGTATTGGATTGACTGAAGACAGACATATGATGCACATATCATCATACAGTTCAGCAATGTATCTGAGGCCGGCCTCAATGCCAATGTCCTAGTCTCAGTCTCACTCCAAGTCACATCTATGGAAAGGTTGTGTTTTGGGCAGACCTTGGTCTCGGAACCTGTGGTCTCGGACACAACATGTTCAGGGTTTGCCAAAAAATCTTGTCACATCAGGCATCACCACCCATTGCAAGATAAAAGAGTCTTCTCTCTCCTAGCCTGATTCTCAGAACCTACTCGCTGCTGCCTGGGCCCGAGACCAAGCACGGGGCAGCAAGTCCTAAAAGTGACTAGTCTTATTACTAGACATACTAGTTTGATTGTGTTAAGAACTTAAGGAGAAAAAAATGAATAAGGCCTGTAAAACAGGCTATATCTCTCCCTGCTGACTGCCTCGAGTGGCATACAGCTGGCACAACAAAACAGCAAACTTGCTTGACCTTTCATCATTTTTCCTATCAAAGTCTTTGGGACACGTCAAGAGTGCACCTTGCTTCCTCGTTTATCTTGATGGTAACCTGCATTTCCTTTCCTCTGCCTCACGCATGTCTGTCTCTGCTGTTTCCAAGGCCAGAGTGCAGTCAGGGAAATCTGGTTGGATGTCTAGCGCCCTCCTGAAGTCAGCAATGCCTTGCTTGAAGCGAGCTGGTTAAGAAAGAAAAATTGAATAAAAGCAAATAATAATTATCTTTAACTCTTTATGTACTACAAGTCATCCTCATGCCCTCCCAGTCCCAAATTTGAATTGTGAAGACTTGATAGTTAGGGAAGTGCTAAGACAAGTCCTTAAAAACAGTGTTGCATTCAAAGTCCACCCTAATGTCAAGTTGATTTTATGAAAAGCAGAAAAATGAGATAACATTTTAATGGAAGTTTGGCAAAAAAATCCAACAAGAATAACTGAGTTATGAAGTTTCACAGTTTGAATTTTGTGATGTAACATGCGTGCAGCTTGACCATAGGTCTTGTAATATGAATGTCATAAATTTTCATTGTTGTAATGGTTCATGACAGCTGATTTTTTTTTCATAAAAGCATGTACTGTACACGTGCAATAATGTTTCTGATTATGAAATGAATGCACAGGTAATATCATTTTTAATTTTCTAAGAAAATGACACTTCATCGAATCTAAATTGCATGACCAACCTGGGAGCTGCTTACACATAATGTCACAAAATTAAAACTTTAAAACTTCTAAACTGTTATTCTTAAATGTAGGTGTTTCTCATTTTGCTGCTTTTATAAAAATCAACTTAATGTCAGGGTGAACTTCCCCTTAAAGGTAGTTAGTTCATCAGAATGCTGACTGTACAGTAGGACATGAACTACATGGGAGTGTTGATGTTACTCTGTTCCTTCAAAATAAGAGAATATAATTGTGCATTAAACATGTATGTGTATCACTATCAGTGAACAAAGCAAAGCATGGATAATTATTGAAGTTTTTATTTCACATGCACAGCATTCACACAAGTGACCCAACACATAAAAAAATACACATTTATTTCACAGTTTGTAAACAGGACTATGTTCTCCCCTCCATTAGAATGGTCCTCAATGCATGTGACATAATGGAAATGCATGTATTCGTTACTCAGACAGATTTTTTCTATATACAGAAAATTCACAACCTTCCAGTGACAAAACTGTACTTGTAAGTCCACCATCAGCATTAAAAAAAAAATGTTTGAGCTGAGTTATACTTCAATAATCAAATATAAGTACAGTATATGTCGTTAAATGACCCAAGACTTACATGTAGGTGTTGCTTGATTTTTCTGAGGTAAGCCAAGACTGAAAATTTGCACAACCTACACTAAAAAAAGAGAAAAATATTTACTTTTGGTTACCCATTCAGCATTGAGGTTTTCATTTGATAGCTCACATTTCCCCCCTCCCCCCGTTTTTTTTTTAGGGGGGGGGGGGGGTCGAAGGGGGTAAACCAACCGAATTTTGAATAAAAGTATATTTGACTCTTGTTATATAACAAACTCCTTGGCACCAGGACATGTACTTTGTTATATTGATATTTTGTTTATCAGGGTTGCAAAACAAAATTAATTTGTTTGTTACATCAAGATTTTGTTACATCAGTGTTGCAAAACAAAATTAATTTGTTTGTTACATCAAGATTTTGTTACATCAGTGCTTTATACTGAGAGCCCACTGTATCCAAATTGTTAAAACATCTCACTTTAATTGTCAGAACAGGTAACCAGAGGAAAAAAAAAACGAATGAAGCTCATTCTACTTGGAACTTACCTAATCTGTAGTGAATCTGTCCTCTGTTATACAAGGCGATGGCAAAATCTTGATTGAGTTGTAAAGCTAGTGTGTAGTCATCGACTGCTTCATCAAAGTCAACCCGCCGGTACTTTATCTGGCCTCGATTGTTGTAAGCAGTTGAAATTTTCCTCAACCTGCAACAAGTACAAAGTACAAGCACAATAGCACATCTTTAGGCCAAAAGAAAAAATTGTTGCCCTTAAAGACACTATATAATGTGGGAGACCCATTTAGAAAATTGACAAATGACATATCTGACAGTGTTTGAATGGACAAATAAACACCCTAGGACACAAAAAGTTCAGACAGTTATGCTGTCACTTGTAAAATATGTACAGATCAAAATTGGCACATGAAGTACTCTCGGCCAATGTAAATTCTGCAACACAGCAGTCTATGGGTGAAAACTATTTATTTATTTATAATTTATTATTATTATTTAGAAGTTGCGCTTTTCCCAAGATGGCCCAAAGTGCTTACAAGAAAAATTACACAAAGTTTAAAATACAAACATACAATACTAAAAATCTGTGTGAGAAAAAAGAAATATTTTCTGTGCCTTTTTGAATGAAGGGACAGATTTTGACTGCCTGAGAGTTAAACTAAAGGTAACCTATTCCAATATTTTGATGCAGTTATAGTGAAAGTCCTTTAGTGAAAACTAGAATGGTCTCGCAATGACTTTTACTCTTTTACAGCACTTAATGATTATTTTGAACTGTAATTTTTTTCACGGCTTCATTTTTAGACCACTAGTAGCCAGGGAATCATGTAGCTCACATTTTTAAAACTTGAAATGTTGCTATATGATGCCTTTAAATGGGAAACTTTGAAAAGTGGGTTGGTCAGTTGATTTGTTTATACTGTTTTTTTTTCTTACATTATAAAACTTGACAAATGAACATTTCTATTTTAATCCGTTTAAGATTAGACAAGACAAGACAAGATATCTCATTGTGAGGTCCAGTGTTGTAGTTGAGTCACGACCTTCCAAGGCCAAGACCGAGTCCGAGTCACCACCTTCCGAGGCCAAGTCAGAGTCAATATTGTCCGAGGCCGAGGCCGAGTCCGAGTCACCACTCTCTGAGGCCGAGGCTGAGTCCGAGTCACCAACTTACGGAATAATGTAATATTTTAGGGAATAATTTTAACCTTTTAGAAATTACATGTACTTTGAAATCCTACAATCAATTACACATAATCATTCAACAATCAACCATTCATTCAAATCAGCTAATTACTGAAATTTATCAATTTGAAAACAAAAAATTAAAAAGTAAAGCAAAAGCTGCTGACTTTGAAGTAATCAATGTTTGATGTTTATAACTATTATTGTCATCGGAACATTTACCTAATGAACGGGCATCAACTTTCACAGTGCCTGTCTTGTTGCAGTAGAACCGCGACTGTGCATAGAGAAACATGGACTATAAACCTGATGAACTGTGTGAAACTTACAGGCTGGGTAAATTGAAGTAATCAGTGGTGAATTTTCTTAGCATCAAGTTATATTAGTATTTCCATAATTCTTTATGGAATATTAGCTGGAAATCCATGCCAAACAAATGAGATTGGGTTTATTCTTGGATTCAACAGATACCACAAAATCTTGCGGCCTCGACCCGAATCGCCGAGGCCACATGCTCCGAGTCCGTGGCCGAGTCCGAGTCACGACAATTACGAGGCTGAGGCCGAGGCCAAGGACTGGCCAAGTCGGCCTCGAGTCCGGCCTCGAGTCCTCCAACACTATTGAGGTCTACGGGAAATGCATGTTAAAGCAAACTCAAACCATCTTCAACGAGTTAACCCGTTGGCTACGGAAACCGGGTGTGCCCTGTGTTAACTCTATTCAGAATCTCGGAGGCAATGGGTTAATCATGTATACTGTGTAAGTACATGTAGGATGAAACTGTGTGAGAGTTGAGTTTCCCTCGTAATGTACGGGTCTTTCGAATGGGAAAAACGCATCCATAAAATATCCTTTTCACTGTATGCGCATACGGGGGGTGGGGGGGGGGCGGCGGGGGGTTGGGGGCACCGTCATTACAAGGTAACAGCGCATGTATGGACTTTCAAAATGGACCCTAAACAAGTAATTTTCTGTCGATCTCAGAATACCCTAAACAACTACGGCATTGTAATTATCGTCGATCTCAGAATACCCTAAAAAAGTATTCAAGTTTGAAAAGATACGGGTCCTTTGAAAGTAAACCTCTTGTTAAAAGTATACCCTTTTTTCCTGATTTTGGCAATTTTGATATCCTTTTCACTGTACGCGCATACATCGTCCCGTGAAAAACAACCCTTTTTACGCGTTTTTTCACATGCGCATGGTGTACACGTTTTAATGACAGTGCCCATTACCGCCTGCTTGGGATAAAATGAACTCATACTGTATTCAATCATTAGGATTTTGTAGAAGTTTATTGACTCTAATAAAATTTACATTTATTCTTTAATGAAATTTTAAAATGTGTAATGTGTGAAGTGAAATGTGCTTATTTTGATTTTCTGTACTTAGGTGGTGGAAAGTCATGAAAAAAGGTGAGTTTTCCCCAAAATGAGCATTTTTTTGTCGCGGACAGGACAAATACATTGAAAACATAATTACACCCACTCTGTGTGTAGACATAATAAGCATTCCATGTGAATTCAGGAAATGGTTACCATGGCAACCCCTCTGAAAGTGCTTTCTGCTGATTGGCCGTCATAACTAGGCAATTGTCCTGTCCCTGACATTTTGTATCAAGAAGTTTTAATTACTCTGCAGTTTGTCACTCTCAAACTTTTTTCTGGATTAAGATGGGGACATTCAATCAACTATAAATTAAGATTAAGAATTGTAGAGAAACTTTCTAAAAGTTAGACTAATGAAAATCTGAAATTTGGTTTAGAATGGTGAATTTCAGAGCACATTCTTGTGCCATGACTGCATGAAAACAACCACAAGTATGCAGAGCTAGAGTTGTCCCCATGTCACGCTTGGGAGCAATACGTAGTGAAGACCGTCGCCTTATTACGATCACTCACAGTAGCGGTTGTTTGAACCGCTGTTTGCTGTAAGACATGAATTTTGTGGAATGGAAAATTATTGTACAAAAGCCTTAATTTACTACAATTCAATGTTACACGCCCTTTTAAAAGCTTAAATGTTCTCTATTTGCCTGAAAGTTGACTTAAGTGCCGAAACATTCGCCTGTCCATGAAATCTTGGTGGACAACCTTCAGGCAAATTTTACTTGGTTGACAGGCACGCATGCCCGTGCGTGCTAGTTCAAACATTGGTATCAATGAGGCGCAGGTACAATTTCTGCTGTGCGGTGTGCCTGTGGATGACCGGCGAGGGTGTCTCACATTGTGGAGGGAGACAGCCCAGCTACGATTGCCAAGCTATGGGGTAATATGGCATCTTTGGCTCTGTAGACCAGGCTCTACTACCTCATGGCCATGTGTGATTTGTTGTGTTTGTAGATCTGTGTGTAAATAAACATGGATGTGTTTGTTTGTGTTACTGTGTTATGTTCAGGATGTTACTTGGTTTACTGACACATGGGGATAGCTCCAAACTTTTGTGTACAAGGCCTTTCTTAAATGCAGGTATGGCACAGAAAATTGCTCTGAAATTCAGTCTTTTACAACACTCTACTGAAATATTGCTTTGATATGGCTAATCTATGATCTGTTAAACATTAAAATTAAGACTCAACATTTCAGAAGTCGTTTTTAATTTTCTAACATGTGGTCCCAGCATTAAATTTTGCGAGACAGTTTTTAAGTTGCTCTTTCAAGTCACACAGTGGCAGTGCAAACTTTGTTCGTTTTTTTCCAGTAGAGGGCGTATGTGGTCCATATAGCTCTGCTTAGGACCACATACACAGTAGGTGTGGGTTTACTTGGTTGTAGAGACGGGAAGCTCGTCGCTTATTCATTTGTCCCTCACGACTGACATGACTGATCACTCCATCCATGGCACCATGCCATCTCTGAGTCTGTGTCTCTGGTACGGTCTGAATGTTTGTTTTGTATGTTTAGAAAAAAAATCAAGATAGCTGTATCACCTGTGGGTATACATAGGACATGTACAGTATTTGCATTTGAATAATGTGTGCATTAGTTCGTTCATCTATTGAAGACAACACCAAACTTGAAATCACACACAAACATAAACAAACATGACAAACATGGAAATGAATACATGGGACTACAGTCATTTACAAGTCCACTTACAAGTCGATATCTGTGTGGCTGGTATTTGATAGATAACTGTTTCCCGCATCTATAAATTCTGTATATCTGCTCTCGGCTCCTTTAAAGTTTCCAAGCTGCAAAAAACTCTCTCCTTCATGAAAAAGGTGAAGAAAATCCATTATTTCTCCACGGACGACGATGTTACTCAATGTACGCATTTCAGGTAGCGGTATCAGGGCTGCCACTCAAAATTTTGATTTCCCCCTACGCCGCATGCGTATTTTCCCCTACGGACACAACTTTTCCCCTACGCCTAATTAACCATATTTTCCCATACCAACCTATGTTTTCTCCAATTAAATCGACCTTTTCCCTGCGAAGGTATGTTTTTCCCTAAAAAAATATCCTTAGAAATGCAAAATATTGATCACAATTTCTTCGGCAAGGATGGACAAAATGGGCGAATATAATCGGATTTCCATGGAAAAATTACGAATATTTCTGAAAATTGTCATAACCCCCTACATCCCCTACAAATCATCAAATCCCCCTACGTTTCTCCTACGGAAGGTCATTTTCCCCGTAGGTATCCCCTACCCCCTACGCATGGCCAAAATCCCCTACGGTAGGGGATTTCCCCTACGAGTGGCAGCCTTGAGCGGTATCCTAATTATTGGCCCATAGAGATATGTGTTATTTTTATCGACTTCGGCCCAGTTTTTCGACAAATTTGAGATTACGCCAGACCTTGTTTCTGTAATATGTTGTATACCAATGCAAATCATTTCATCTTATTTTCAATTTACACCATGTTTGCCAATAAAATTTTTCACTACCCTCCTTTGAAGTAGAACAGTCCTGATAACCTTTGCCTCACCAAAGCACGCAGCCATGAAAGCACTATGCAAATGAGGTCATCAAAATTCATCCTCCAAATACTAAAACCTGCCAAAAATACCTCAAATCTCACTCACTAAATCTGCAGATATTGTATTTAATTAAACTGACACCAAGAAGGCACAACAAGACATATAAATGGCATAATCAAGCATCAAATCAGAGTTTTAGTGGCACTTCAGCTGCAGGGAAACAGGCCATGCATATATTAATTAGGATACCGCTACCTTCAGCCCACTCGTACTCCAGAGTGCTACTCAAAATTTTAATTCCCCCCTACGGCGCATGCGTATTTTCCCCTATCGACACCGATTGTCCCCTACGAACCTATCTTTTCCGTTATGTAAAATCCACTTATCTGATAAAAGGGTACGTTCTCTCTCTCTCCCCCCCCCCACAAAAATAACGTTAGTAAAATGCAATAGATTGATCTCGATTTGTTCGTCGGAGATGGACAAAACGGACGAATAAATACGAAAATTCTGTGAAATTCTTTGGGGACCTAAGAATATTTTTGAAAATTGTCAACCGCCCCCCCCGGGGGGGGGGGCAGTCAAACATAATGTTGTACACATGCGTGACCAAAAAAAAACGCGTTTAAAGTTTTTTTTTCAGTTTTAGACGCGGCCCGCACGTGCACGCGTTAAGGGTATCAAAAACACCGATTTTCAACAAAAAGTGTGGTTTTGAAAGACCCCGTGAAAGACTGTTCAAACGCATTTAGGGTATTTTTTCCCCGAAGCTTTTTTTGAAAGACTATAGTCAAACGTATTTAGGGTATGTTTGGAGGCAAAAAATGTGTAAATGAAGCACGCAAAAAAAACTCGTTTAGGGGGTTATTTTGCACACAGAGAAAAACTTGTTTAGGGGGTGTCTGGAAATGATTTGGTCACGCATGTGTACAGCATTATGTTTGACTGGCCCCCCGGGCCGCCCCCTCCGCCCCCGTACTCATCAACCCCCTCCGCCGTACTTTTCCCCTACGGAAGGACATTTTTCCCGTAGGATCACCTACGGTTGGCTGAATAGTGACAGTAGAGGGTTTCCCCTACGAGTCTTACCCTTGTGTGCCCACTGCACAAAACGTAGTGCATTTTGGCAGGGCTGCCACTCTTTTTTTTTAGTTTTCCCCCTACGCCGCATGCGTAGTTTCTCCTAGAGACACTACTTTTCCCCTACGCCCAATAGCCCCCCCCCCCGCCTCCACGAAGCCATGCTTTCCCCATACTAAATCCACTTTTCACCTCCGAAGCTTAAGCTACGTTTTTCCCCCTACAAAATAACCTAAGTAAATGCAAGACATTGATCATGTTGTTTAGCCCGTAGATGGACAACGGCACGAATAAAATACGGAAAATTCCCTGAAATCCTTTGAGGATTTAAGAAAATTTCTGAAAAACGTCAAAACCTACATTCCCTATACAAATCATCAAAAAAAAAAACTACTTTCCCCTTCCGGAATGTCATTTTCCCCATAGGTATCCCCTGTACAACCTACGGTTGGCTAAAATGAACTACGGTGGGGGTTTCCCCTACACGTGGCAGCCTTGACATTTGCGCATGATCGATCGATCGTGAATGAATGAATGAATGAATGAATGAATGAATGAATGAATGAATGAATGAATGAATGCATGTGTTAACTTCTGTCAATATCCACATGGAATATCGGAAAAATATAGGCCTAATATACAATTAATAATAATTGTAATTATTAGACCTACAACGAACAAAGTATGGCCGAATAACAAATGAAAGAATTCAAAAAAGTAATTTATATAAAAGCCCAGGTAACCGTAAATGTAAAAGAAGGAAAATGGCATAAGGACAATTATAACAAAACTACATTATCAACCACCAGGGGAGTCAATCCATTATTCGGAGGGGGGGGGTGGAGTTAAAAAAGGGCAACAAATTCAATTGTGTATATTTTGTCCGTTAACCAAGCGGAACGGGTCTGCACAGCTCAGCACTAAGACGCCGGTATCATTGCCAGATGAAGGAGCGGGTCTCTCCGAAACGTAGCATTCAAAAAGTAAGTCCAGTCTTTGACTTTATAAATTAATAATACTTTCATTTGTCCGTTAAGTTTTAAAAGGTTTTGTAGTGTCTTACACTGCCCTATATAGATGTATCCTTGCATTACGTTTTAGTCATTTTTTTAAAAATATCATGGGGGGGGGGGCGACTGCCCCAAGAATCGACGCCCCTGATCACCACAATTATACTGATTAACAATATAGGACAAACATGAATCAGATGATTTAAATATTTGGAATAATGTCTTCCGGAAAGACAGTAATCGATTATGAGAGGATTTTATCAGGCGTAAGTTAACATAATGTGCTACAGCAACTAACTATAAAAGAGTTTTAAAAAACACAATGAAATTATCAAAAATATGATATATAATGGCAAATTCCCGTGAGATTATTGACAAATCACAATTATATAAATTGGTCTATCGCGATGCGTATTTACAATTTTAATGGTTTGAATGGGATGAATCATGAAGAATACAATGGGGACATCATTTCTGAACTACTAAAATTTTATCGTGCTCAACAGCACCCTCTAGGAAGAATCAGAACCATACATGAAATACCACATGTGGGACCAGTGTGACTAAATCTCAGTTTTATGAAAAGTTATAATTTATTCTGCAGTTCTTTCCATGCCAATAGCCTCTTCTCATTGTTTTGAAAGTAATAAAGCCCCACATATGCATACTTAATCTGAGAAAGACATGAATAAACGCAAATTTGTGTGGCTGGACAAAATGTAACGTAACTAACCGTAACGTAGCTAACCATGTTTTTGATGTTGTAGTTCAAAATTAAAAGATTTTTATCAATAAGTTATGTATCAAATGACTTATCAACATGCCAGAAATAGCATGAATACCACAGTTTGTTTCAGTTGAAAACAGGTTGAGGAAACTTTGAGGACAAAGACATTTTTTCCATGTCCTCTTAAGGTAACGTAACTAACCATAATCAAAGTTCTTATTATTACCCACTAAAACATGTCTCATGATTTTGTTTGATGTTGTGAAGTAGGTGCCAGTCTAAAGAATTTTCAGTACCAAAACAGAGAAATAATATGAAAGCATATTCATGTAAGAGCCAAATGTTGAGTAAAGTTTGTCATAAAGTGTAACGTAACTAATCACGGAATTGCCCGTATAATTATTTGTTTTTCTCGTTAACAGACGATGCTCCCGCGAAACGGAGCAAGATGATTTCACACAAAATTTGGCTACTTTAATTAGACAGGGGCAGCGCCAGGGTGAATTTTTTTGTTTTGTTTAGAGCAAACAAGGTTTTCCTAATATTACACTATACTGTTTATACGGAGATGATAAACTAATCTCTCGTTCTAATGCAATATTACAAAAATTCTTAGCCTATCACATCGGAACACGGGTGCACCAGCAAACGCGTTTTAGGACTATTGTGGTATTGTAGGGCATTGACCAAAATTAATAACGCTCTAGAAAAAAAGTTCCGTTGTCTCCAGATTGGTATTGAAAAATATCATTACAGTTTGATTAAGATGAAGTTGCTGATGAGAAAACACATTTGTTCTCCGCGTTTTATTGGCGCATTGATGAGAAATCGACTAATTAGTGAGGCAAGTTCGTAGAAAAGGAATCACCATCAATAGCCATTTCACAGATACGAACATTAGTCACTAGATCAGTTTTTGCAGCTATGTTATTAATATTTATCAAGGCCTGTGGCTATACGCATCGAAATGCACTGGTAAATGTATTCTTTTCAATGAATTTAACAAACGCCATTCACGCAGTCCTCCGTTACTTGAGAATGGTTGCGCCTCTCCGAAGTTCCTATTCAGTATTCAAACATGTGCTGATTCACAGGAGCATTGTGACTACATGGTTTGTCAAACACTCCCTAGATTGTGAATGAGGATGTTACGACGCGATATTCCAGCCACGTAATTTGTTTTTGCACACGGTGAAAGTCTGCGGTAGACTTTTTGTACACTGATGAAACGTACTTGGTCACGACATTTTAAATAACAGTCATAATAATCTTCTCAAAAGCGCGCAAATGCCATTACGATAACAAAGTACGGGTTTAGTAATATTTAAATAATCATCAATAGGGATTTGTAAAATACCACTGATGGGACTACGGAAATGGCCTTGCCCTACTGTCCAATAAGAATGTTAAGAGTTCCTATGAAGTGGGAGAACTACCCAAACTCCAAAACATCCATCACATTCTGTTAGCGGTTTGGTTTTTCAGTCACTTGAAATTTATCAAAGAACAAATTAAAGTGCGAAGTTTAACATAAAACTGTTCAGGTGAACTGAAAAGAACAATAATAGAGCCTTTAACGTTATGCATGGGTGCTCTGCTAGAGGTGGTTTGTTATCAATACAGATAATGTAACAATTATGTTTCAGACTTCATATTTAGGTAAAGATTGCGTTGTTGAGTATGGTGAATTTGAGGATTCAGGCCCTACGACTGGCCTGCATATATACGTTACAAGGGCAATTTATTTTATACCACGTTGGAAAATGTGCGCAAAGGAAGAAGAAACAATGAAGAAAAATTCAACCACACGAAACAGTCATATGAACAAAGAGTTCTTTATTTTTTATGCCGTGAAAATACGCAATGCAACATATAGGCCTGTTATATTATATTTTTTCTTCAATGTGTCACAAAAACAAAAATATTGCGAACAAAATTACTAAAGACAGACTTCTCCTTTACCCTTAAAAAAAAATGGCTGAAATTTTCACCTGCCGGGCTAAAGATTCCTATTTTCTCTCAAATGCATTGTATTGCGTGAAAAAAACAACAACATTTCTATTTAAAACTAATAGTCTATTATTACACAATTTAAAGGAATATACGTTAATTTTTCATTTATAACAATAATTGCACCTATTATATGACATTATTTAATGTTACATTAAAATACATTCAAATAGTATACAAGGTGAAAAATCAGCGCCAGTATATTTAGATATAGATATTTTGATACATGAGGTTAGTGCTCTTTTATTTGCCATTCAAGGAACTCTTGAAAAATTTCCTCTTCAAGATGATGAAGAACTGAAATATAACACTTTTGGCATAACACAATCATTTCAACATTAAACAGTTAAAAGAACATACATTTTTAAGGGACTGAATCGGATAATTATTTTAACTAGAGCTCACCGCCGAATAGCAACCTCATATTAAATTGTTTTGAACATAAT
>JZLH01S0156433.1:31474-42014 GCA_001188425.1 Eucidaris tribuloides
CCAATTTTGATTTTTGCGATGACAAAAGCTCACCGAGCATTTTACCGAAGTATTGTCAGCGAGCATGTTCGCCCTAGAAATTGTTCATATTGGAACAATTGTCATCGATCTTATTGTGGGAGCAATAATTGTATCGATCAATTATCGAACTTTGGAGCATAATTATGTAGAGCAATTTCGATGAGAGCAATTTTCACACCTTGAATAGCAATATGTCTGAGCAATTTGCGCCGAAGCAATTGCGTTACCTTTGGATTAAATGAGAGCATTTCGCACCTAGGAGCAAATGTCCGCCGCGAGCAAATGTCGGCCGAGCATTGTCGATTAGGAACTATTGTCCCAGAGCACAAGTTTCGCCGGAGCAATGTCGCGCGACAATTTGTCGCCGAGCAAATGTTCCGGAGAAATATCGCCGAGCATTTGTCGCACCTTCGAGCAATTGTCGCCGGACAAAGTGTCGCCGAGCATTTGTCGCCAGAGCAAATATCGTTCGGAGGCAAATGTCGCCGGAGCAATTGTCTCGAACCATTTGTCGTCGCGGGACAAATGTCGCCGGATTTTCGAGAGCATAATGTCGCCGGAATTTTGTCTCTGACAACATGTCGCGGAGCATTTGGTCGCATTTTCGAGCATTGTTTGTCGTCGGGAGCATTTGTCGCCGGGAAGATATGTCGTGTACCCTTTTTGAAACACCCCCAGGTCACATAGTTTTAGGACGCCCTCTAAATTAATGTCAGATACATTAAAATTAGATGCATAGAAAAAGTATGTTAGTTTGAAGAGAAGTCACATATTGTGAAACTTTGTATTTAGATATACGCTGATAATATATAATTATATTGATCCAATTAGGTGATTGGTTGTATTTCATGCGGAATAGCAACAACAACGATATTTCTTTGATGATCTGTCTCGTTGAATATCTATATTGAGTAATAAACCTTTTTTATAAAATTATCTGTATCATTTATTTCAATTGCAATGGTTCAATTCTTTTGTCCCCTTGCCTGATCTTAGCGTGCCCTTATTCCTCAACTTGCGATATATATGGAATTTACTGTTTTTAAGAATATTTCGGCCAACGAATTTGTAATTCACCACCAATCATGAGTATTTATTAATTTAATATCACAGATGCATGTTTCAAATTGTTTTAACACAGATTTATTTACAATTACAGCAATAATAACCAGTACAAACAAGACCTGAAAACAGGAAAAGAATAATATTTTAAGTAATACATGTAAAAAATATAAGAATTACAATAAATGATATGGCGCCGTCATCCCTTACGTAGGATACACATTTCCTTACATCTGTTTAGTTTGTTGGTCCATCCGGACAGGTGCAGTCTATCATAACCTCGGCAGATTTTTACAGAATTGCAGTCCAGTCTCGTTACTATATATGTGCTATCGCTACTATACATGACGATGAATCACAGATCATTCGGATATAGAAAAGAAGATGGAAGATTGGTATAAATGAGCAAAATAGATTATCTAATATGTTATATTGTTAATTCTTTGATATTGAACATTATCTATTGGTAATAATTAAGACAACATGGTTGGTGCAAATCTTAATGAAGATTTATATACGTGGGTGGACCCATGGGGACACCAGCATCTTGGAATACTGGCTATTTAATGATGGAGGAAGAAGTAGAGGCTTCTACCTCCATGGTTTAATAGGTCACCAATTTCAAAATCTGGATTTGTTGTGTCGCTGTTGTGTATGAATACAATAGACTGAAGCATTGCTCACGTTTCCCTTTTCCATATTAATAGTGGGCGTCACCTTAAGCTTGCTTATGGCGTTTCCCTTTTCCATAGTTAATAAATGTTATTCCCTGTAATGTCATATACATTAATACATGTAAAAAATTTGTTAATTCCTTATAATTCAAAACTTATAATAATGTATCGTTCGTGTTGTAACAACGGAATTTTTCTTTGTAGTATATCTACAATTTTTTATGTGAAATAAATAAATACTCAGATACTCAAATGAATGTTAAACTGTCAACTGTTTTCCCGTTTAGTACCACAAAGATTGTGAATTGAACACCGGGCATGACTCCGTCGCGTTAAGAGAAAAAATCTGACTTTATTAACAAATGGTGATGGCGACTCTATTTATTTGCATATAAACATTATGGATGAAATGGACTTAAGTCTCCTTCTTGCTCACACTACCTCACAAGTCTCGGCTTTCCTCACTAAACTCGTACCCTTCGTTGCAATCACAGATAGCACGTGAGTGGATGAAGCTGCCCGCTTCCGCCTGCCAGTCCAACGCGGACATTCTGTGCTCTCTCTTCGTCGTCGCGCCTCCGTGGAGTGGTCTTCGTGTGCTGAGCTCCGGCGCAACGGTCTCCTCGATTCGTGTGCGCCGGTCGGTGCGGGGACGAAGTCGCTTCCGCCTTCAGCCGCTCGTGTCGCCGAGCTGGAAGACGCAGGCACGTCGCCTGTCGGTTGTCGAGTCGAAGCCGTGCATGCAGCTGATTCGTAGACCGGGGTGTTGTGCCAGAAGTGATCGCAGCGGGCCCCGGTCTAAGCAACTCCGTCAATGTCTGCATGATTGAGGAAACGGGCAAAATGAGTCAAGATGGCATGTGATGACACAGAAAAATAACGTGATTCAGGTTCCGTCGAAATCTACAGAGACTTGAATCCATTTATGTATGTTATACAAACCCTTATTACCAAACCTTATGAAGTTTTAAAATACATGCATTTTTTTCGCATTTCCTCCCCCATATTAGAAGTACATTTGACGCCATAGTCATAAAAACAGTTATCATCTAAAACATCATTATCACCACCTATCTCACCTTATCAATCTTCATCATTTTCATCATCACCCCATCGTCGGTCGTCGTCGTCGTCGCGATCATCATCATCATCATCATCATCATCATCATCATCCATCCATCGTGTTTATCATATTCATGAAATATGTTGTGTTTTTGCCTTATCTACAGTGTGTCTCAAAAATAATTGTGCAAGTCAAAAGCGCACCTTTTGGTAATAAAAAACATTTTGTGAACGTCATGCTTACATCACCTCAAGGCATATTCTTAGCTTTCAAATGCCGTTTGTTCTGTTTAGTTTGCTTGTTTTTACCTGATATATGTTCAGTTAACTACGAAAAGGTAAAATTGCAAATGTGCACTATTACGACAGTCGCACTAGCATCAGCCTTCATCCGTAAAAGAAGACACAATTGTATTCCACCCTTCTGTTGTTTACAAGATATCTCGAAGATCAAAACAAGCAATTCGAATAAAGTTAAACAGCATTGAAAAGCTAAGGACCATGCCCTTACATTGATGTAAAATATATGCTCACAAGATTACATTCAAACTGTCACAGTGGCGCTTTTACTATGTACAATTTTGAGACGTACTGCCCAGATGCGCTCAAAAATTGTGCAAGTAAGAAAGCGCCCCTTTGACCACTATTAAAATACTCGTGTGCCATGCTTGCTAACATCACGTCAAGGCCAAAGTCTTAGCTTTCACATGTCATTTGTTTGTTCTATTTCTTGTTTTAATCTCAAGATATCAATATAAATAACAAAAGGGTAGCATTACAATTGTGTCGCTTTACAAGATTGTAGTAAAAACAATACAACAAATTGTTAATTTCACCTTCCTATTTAAATAAACATATCTCAGTTAAGATAAAGCAAATTGAACAAAAATTAAGTATTGAAAGCTAGACTATGCTCTTGACGTTGATGTAAGCATCGTGTCAAAAGTATTTTTCTAATTGCCAAAAGGGCGTTTCACTTGCACAATTTTTTTGAGACACACTGTATAATAAAAATACCATCATCAATGATCATTACTATCATCCCGTCGTGGTGCGTCTCGTGATGATGTCCATACCCGCATAGTGAGACCGGGTTTAAAGTCTTTTCGTCATCGGTCTTGTCTGTTATAAAACGTCGTATTTGTATTACCCTAATACCGGCTCCACACTGTCCGAAGTTGGACACACGATCAAGAAATTTTCAAATTGAAAATTTGACTCTACGTATAAACTTCGAGCATTCTGAAAGCATCTAAAGCCATGCTGTGGCCCTTCTGTAGGCATTGTTCTAGTTTCGGATGTTTATTTTTTTGCTGATCCTTTCGGGCAACTTCGGACCAATTACAATTTCATTTCGCGTGCGCAATTTCTGTCAATTTCGGGACAGTGTGACGCCACCATTTACCTGCGCAGGCGTCCACACGTCCTAAAGTGGACCACTCGATCCAGGCAAATGTTTTCGAATTTCGGCTGTCATCGATAAACGTCCGGCCATTCGTGACAGATCTATAAGCTTCTTAGCATCGTACTAGCTTCGGATGTTGATTCTCTTTTGTTGATCCCTTTCGGCGCCAGATCGCGTGAATTTGAAATTCCCATACACGTGCTACCAATCCTTTGTCAACTTCCGGGACAGTGTGACGCCACCTGAAAGATTTTGGATCTTAACTCGTACAAACAAACCCTGCCAATTAGACATGCAAAAAACATATTGCTTCCCTGTATACATGTATTAATGTAGATAATCAAAAACAGAACTTTACCATTGCAGATATCTTCCCCAACTTCGTTTCGTTTCGTAGCCTCCACATCGCATTCACAATATCATTCTCGTTGTCGACTCGTGTCCAAGCAGGTCACCCACTTCCAGACATACAAACTTGGAAAGTAGGAAAATGTAAACTGGTAAATGGACATGTTACTGACTCCTTCTCTCAATGTCAAAAGTAAATTAGTTTTATTGTTGTTTAGAATTGATTATAATTAGTCGGTGTTTTTATTATAAAATGTAGCCTATTATGTTTTAGTTTATTTACTTTAAACCAATCATGGTAAAGCGCATAAGATTTGAATATTATGAGCATATAAGCAGCCTATTTTTATTATTACATATGATCTTACCGTAATCATCATCTCTGCAATCTTCATATTACATGTGCACATACATGTGCGCAGGTCGAGACGTAACGCCAGTACACGTGTCGTTGCTACAAACACTCGCAACGTAAGGTTTTCGCGCTACACGTGTCATTGAAATCCATTCCGTTCCACAAAAAAATACAAGAAAGTGAAATAATTACCAAATACTTCATTGGGTATGTATGATATAACGACGATTGGCTGTTGATTTCTCGCGTTAGTATAAACACGTCCATATCATCATTAAAACGGACTAGAATGGTCTTCTACGAAGGCACTTCTGCATGTAATTATACCAATTTATCAGTGTTAATTTATTCTTTAACGCAATTATGAGAACAAATTCGTGCCCCAATCTTATTATTCACCGAAAACTTTGCGATAATGCCAAAACCAAATTTCTAAACTATTCCAGTGCACTCTAAAATTACAGGATTTGAAATAAAACCTCATCGCTGTGAATAGTGACCAGGCATTTTTGATTTAGACTTAAAAATCAATAAAGATTTAAATTAAGCAGTTGTGATTAAATATAAATCGTTAAGCATTTAAATCTAAATCCAAATTCGACTGATCCCTATTCACAGCCGATCAGGATTTATTTTAAATCCCTGTAATTTAGAGTGTACATTTTATTATAATGTTGTTTATTGTTTGTTTGCTACTTGCAATTGTGAAAGTTCTTCATTTTTTACACATTTTACTGAGATACAGTTAATAGTTAGAAGAGAAATATTGCTAAATAGGCCTATAGAGAAATTCGAGATTGTCAAGGTTTAGCGAATATACCATTTTTCCTTAAAAATCAATTACCCAGCTACCAGGCAAAGTGTTCAAACCAAGGGCTAGGCTGGGGGGGGGTGCACTGAGTGGCACGTGCACCCCCCGAAGCCATAGTAAGTTTTACCGCCAATGGCAAGCAAAACGAAATTTGTACCACTTTTTCTGCTTTCAACGCCTGATCTACTTAACTTTAGTTCCACCTCCCTAAGATGTGCACCTCCCCATGTCACTTTAGTTCCCCTCCCAAGATGTTGCACCCCCGTGCCCAAAACCAGCCTACGCCCTTTGTTCAACTCCAAGATGATATTTCTAAAATACAAGTAATTAAATAGTTAGACTTTGAATATTCCTTCAATTTCTGAAAGTTTATAAGTTAACTCCTGTAGCACAGCCCAAGTGTATGGTTTATTTTGTTGTAACGCAAGATCATAGTATACAACAGAAGGCTTACAAAACAATGGTTATGCAACTCGAGTTCACGCGTTAAATTATATGGAGGCTAACATTGTGGAGCTTCAATTTTCACACCTGTTGATATATTTGAAGCTACATAGTAGTGTTTAAATAGACAAATGCACACGTGCTATACAAAAGTTTGGAATGCTACTAACTGGCAAAATATACATTGAATAAACAATTTCTACTCCATTGGAGGATAAAATAGCCTAGATCAACACACAGTAAGCAGGTAAGTGTATGGGGAATGAGCAGATGAATCCAGTCAATTTGAGTGCTTGTATGATGTTCACCTTTTGAAATACAATTTTTCAGGGCTTCAATTTTAGACCTTACCAAAGACACTTAGAGCATGGATTATGACTGTAGCTCACATTTTTTTTAAACAGTGGCCATTGTTAGCCTGTGGTTTTAAAGGCAAGGTTCACCCTGACATCAAGTTGGTTTTAATCAACGCAAAACAATGAGAGAAACATATCAATGAAAATTTGGCGAAAATCCACTAAGGAATAACAGAGTTATGAAGTTTCAAAGTTGTAAAGGAGACATTTATAGAAAAACTATAAATATGATGATATACATATCTACAGATAGCTTATAAGCCATACAATGAGCTCGAGTGTCATTTAAGCAATATTACTCTTCCATAAAAGCGAAATTAGAGTGAAAACATCACCCTTCTCTCAGGGTCGAATTTGCTCGTTCGCTGTCTGAAAACGGCTTTTAGCTGTGACGTCACAGAAGGGTTCGTTGACTTGCGGGCAACTTCCGGGTACATAGCTACACACATATTAGCTGGAAAGACAACCCAGAACTTCTGTGTTATTTAACTTCTTTGCCCTTATGTAAATGAAATATAGGCCTAATACAACATCGTTTGCATTTTACATCTCATTATCTCCATCTTAATATTCTAAGAAATGTCCTGTTTGTGAGGAAAACGCTGAAAAGTAAAGGGTAAAAGGACCGACCTCCAAGGTGCTATACCAGCTGTGTAATATTGCGCTGTTCTGGGAGGTCGGTGTTTCAAGTCAGTCGCGATTTGCACTTTTGACAGACGGAGACTTTACATCTTTCCACCATGCCTTAAGTAAATCATTATGAATAATAAAAGAATAGAAACTTCGTATCACTTTCTAGACGAGTTGGAATAAGGTCGAGGCGATTTTGCTGGGGTTACGATTCATCCGCGGGTAATGCAGTTGGAGCGGTAATGCGGCTCTTTGGTAGCTGGAGATAGCTGCTCGGTTACTGCTAGCGGCTTGGCCAGACGCGCAGGCCTGGTTCTATCTAAATCTGATCGCTAGCTGCCCTGGCGGATTTACATTACCTGCGCGAAAGAGAGGTTATGCAGATCGTGAGATACGCAGTCCAACAAAGCCGAAACAAAAGTAGTATTCTATGTAATTGAGTTATTTGACATATTAAAATGGAAAAAGAAAACTTAGACTTTGTCATGTTATAGACGAAATTCTACCTCAGAACATGAATTACAATAAATACCGTTAAGTTTGTTCTCAACACACAACTTATATAATTTCAGGGTTTCCGTACACAGATCTTGCACACACAGCGAGTTAAAAACGATTTTTTTTTTCGGAGATTGTCCCAATTTCCGTGCCAATAATGGCAATGATGACATCAGGATATGTTTCAGCACAAAATTTATGTCTAATATTGACAACTCAAGCAATATTATGCTATTTAGAGAGTATGGAGCTGACAGAGACTCTATACGAACGTTGTGCGTTAAACGCAGTTCGTCGCGCGAGCTTGTTGCAGCAATACCCGGGTGTGACGTCACACAAAAAGGCCCTTTTCTGTAGCCGGTTTCGGAGTTGGGAGAGTGTCAATTTATCGCATTTTTATTTTCATAAAACCCGAAGCTGACACATTTTCATGGCATGTTAGCTGCATGAAATGTTTAAATAACTCATCTAATTATACAGTCAGCTAAATTTACTGGATTTTATTTCCTATCGAGCAGCTCCCCATATGTCATGAAATATAAATTCCATAAATTGCAATATTTTAATAGTTCATGATAACTGCATGGTGTTTTTCATAGTTGCATGTGTGGAATCTTGTTTCTGATAATATATTGAATGCACACGTAAAATAATTTTCAAGTTTCTGAGAAAAGGGCACTTTTATGGAATTTATATCACCATGACAATTGGAGAGGCTGCTTCACCACGTGACGTCCACCAGATATTCAAACTTTGAAACTTCATAAATCTGTGTATCTTGTAAGGTTGGATTTCGCCAAGATCTTTTCCTTAATTGTTTCTTCGCTTCATTGTTCTGATTTTTACAGACCAACTGATTCAGGTGGACCTTGCTTAAGTGGACTATCACAAATACACTGTTAAGTCTTTCTTAAAGACATTCCATTGAATACAAGTAACAGTTAATACGTTACAGTTAAGATTTAGAGATCATAGTTAATTCTAGATACTTAGATAAACTCTAAAATGGAGAAGTTTTGAATTTGATGGATTATTGTCGGGTTGTTCGTAAGTAGTAAGATTCGAAGCTAGTTGAAAATGATATCCGTCTAACTTTTCTATGATTATGAAACGGCAGTACCCGAATAATGTGGATGAATGTAAATTTGGAAAGCTCATAAATAACCGTGTACGGTCAGTATGGTCATGTGACTTTTGAGATTACAAGGGCTTTGGCATAAACAACACCCAACACGACGTTTCCTTAATCACGCGGGTCACCGCTTCGATTCTTGCGGCTTTTCTTTAACACTTTTATCCGCATATTTCAAATACTATTCTCTGGCAGCCGCTAATCATCGGACCAAGTAGGGCTATCATTTTAAAGGAAATTAATAATCTTTCCGTGCTGGTTACCCTATCATGTTATGAATCGCTACTTTAACAGGGTAGAAAATAATCGATCAGATTCTAGTATTCTAAACGTTGTTGGAGTAGAGAGAGCAAAAAATTCTTACGTATACGGTGGTCTATACAGATACGGGTTGGTATTAAGGGGATATTGTGAATATCTTTTGTTTTTTTAAGGCATGTATGTGTTGTTCTGAATATTTGGATCGATATATACAGTGCTCATAACATAATGACATGCACACCATGACCACGGGCGCATTTACCCTCACGCGAGAGGCACTCACAGCACATGTACAGCTTCGTGTGGCCATGCTTATAAGCCTGAGAGGTCAATATAAACCGTTTCTTCAAATATCGTCGCATTTGTTGTTCGTGCGACTACAATCAATGGGGTAGGCTGGAGGGGGTTGGCCAGCTGGTGGCAGTGCACTTCCCGCCAGAGCATAGCGAAGTTCCACCCTAATTAGCAAAAAAGAAATTTGCACCACCCTTTTCTGGCTCATAACGCC
Source organism: Eucidaris tribuloides (assembly GCA_001188425.1). Classification (NCBI taxonomy): domain Eukaryota; kingdom Metazoa; phylum Echinodermata; class Echinoidea; order Cidaroida; family Cidaridae; genus Eucidaris; species Eucidaris tribuloides. Next base: position 41,042 of record JZLH01S0156433.1, read on the forward strand.
TGATTTTTCTCAATTAGTTTCCAATCCTCCCTAAGATGTGCATGCACCTCCCTGTTCCACCTCCCCAAGATGTGCACCTCCCCATGCCCAAATCAGCCTACGCCCTTGGACTAAATTATCCCTGACCTCACCCCTGTAAACTGTCCCTACTGGAGACTTTTCATTGTCGTTCATGAAGTCACGCTGCCTGATAGAACACATTAACACAATACTTCAGCATTAAAGTTCCTTTACTCAGAGGCGGCACCAGGGTAAAACCTTAGGGAGGGGAAAAACTAGCGACGTGCCAAAGATTTTTGAAAGGGAGATGGAACTACGGGGAGATGTTCATCCGGTCCAACATGTCCTTTTCAAAAGAACACTGATCTCTCAAGCCCCCCCCCCCCAAAAAAAAAAAGCAGGTCCGAAAGAACAGTTTTACATATAGTACAGCACCATCCTTCGGTACGAAAATGGCAAAAAAAACAACCTTGAGGTTGGGAAGCGAAAATGCAAAAAGCACTGAATTCAATGAATTAAACTGCGAAAATAGCGTGATTTTCAGCAAAGGCGCGGTTCTAGAGCGAAAATTTTAGGGGGCTACTGGGGGCTTCATTCACGGCCAAAATGATAGGTCCCCAATTTTTCTCGGTCATCCCACCCACCGGAGAGTCACTCAGGGGGGTAGGGGAGAAAAAATATTCATTCCAACTCCGAGGTTCAAAATTCTTCTCGGTCATCCCAGCTCCCAAAAAGTCGCTCAGCGGGTTGGGGAGGGGGGTGGGGGTGTTGGGACGAAAAATTATCCATTTCAAATCCGAGGTCCAAAGTTTTTACGATCAACACGGTCGCCGAAAAGGTCGGTCAGATTTTTTTCCTCTCCGATTTTTGTTGAGGGGGGGGGGGGCTTAAGCCCCCAAAGCCCCCATCCCCAGTAGAACCGCACCTGCCGCCGCCTTGCCTCCCTCCTCCTCGTGACACCGCCCCTGCCTTT